>BDJD01007060.1:29271-41404 GCA_002564525.1 Rosa multiflora
AAATGCGTAAAAGTGAAAATTGACAAATAGATTTCATGGTATGCTGCTTCTGATCATGCCTCATTTAAGTTTGCATGAACTGAGATAGCTAAATGCCAAAACGAAGCTGTGTTGTCTTCTTGGGCCGTAAATCTGACTTCAAATGTACTGCCCACTGCCGCTAGACTGTCAGCTGCTTATTTCTATATCAATTAATGTAATATGCATTTTTTTCAGTGAGGTTTTTGCGAATTCGCCCTTCTTTATTTCAGCAGAGGTTGCCGGTGCATTAGATGGAGGGTTAGATTCTGTTCTTTTTCTTTCTTTCCTTTTCTTTTCCTCCTTATCATGCTTCACTTCTCTATATTCAAAATATGTATATACATATATAATATATAATATTTATTCGCTTCCTGTACAGGAATAATGATGATTACAAAGAGACAACTGTTCCTGCCGGTAAAACACATGAGGTATGTTTCATATCTGTTGGACTCCTTTAATTTTGGGTGGATGCTACTTATATTCATTCAGATCAGCATCACCCTTTATCTAGTCCAGATGTGATTGAGGGATCAGTTTGAATGTGTGACTGAAAGCCCAAGTAACTGGGTAATGTGTTATTTGATTTATGATTTGTTGGTGTTTGTAAAAAAAAAAAAATACAAGTTTTCAATTCTAGTACATTGAGAGTAAGGAAAATCTGAAAACTTGTCCATCTAAACTGAGTACTGTGTTATAAGATTTACTCAAGCTTAGTATAGTAGGTAGTGAAGAAACTTAGCAAGTAATATAGGTTCAGAAACAACCTTCTTAACTAGCTGGTTTGTGGTATAGAAACAATCCTGCAATTATCTTGTTCAGTTTCTCTGTCAAATATTATTGCAATACTGCTCCAAACTTATGGCATTTTGTAATTTCATCACTCTTATAGGTTTCTCTGTCTGTGGACTTGATAAATTCGTATATTGCTTGGGATTTTTCGCTTGTGCAAGGGAAGATAAACTTGGTATCGTTCCTAAATTTCATTTCATTACTCGGTGAATGTGTCTTCTTCTTTCATAGCCTGACGAAGTATTCTTTCATCTGTGATGTGAATGCTCTGGCCTTCTTCATTTCCTGTAGTTCTCCGTTGTGTAACTCGTGCTATTTTCTTGTATGCCTTGTCTGTTTGGAATGAGATTGGTAATGAGTCCAATAAAAGTTATTGATGAAATGGCAAATTTTAAACTGTATGAAGATTGTGTGAGGATGTTGGGTTGGAATATTCACTTTCTGGTCATTGTTCGACCCAAGGTTGCCATTCTGAGTAATATGAGGTTGAATATAGCAAAAAAGTGCTCGCTTTTTAGATTCTCCAAGAAATTTGGCTGCGTGGTTGTATAATGATATCCTTGTAAAGATTATCTTTTTATTCATCTCTTTATTCTGACAGGATCACCCTTGTTTTGAAAAGATGCGTTTTAGTTATTTTCTGAGATAATATATAAATTACCCAAACCCCTATGTTTGATAGTACTCTAGTAGTTCTTGAATGTATATTATCTTTGAGTTCAGACGATTGATAATGAGATATGCTGTATAATATCAATATGTGTTCCAATTATTAAAATAACTTTCAATATTTAAATCATAAGCATAACAATTGGATATATGCACTTTTGGATGGCAGGCAGAAGGTTGTGTTCTGATGGATAGAAAGGAATTTCAACTTTCTGAAGCTTATTTGTTTGTATATAGGTTCTGGACTAGCTTTTTTGGCTGAGGTGTCTTTGGTTGGACATTTGGACAGAAATTGCAAACCACTCGCTTCAACTTTAAAGGTTTGACACCATGGCTGCACAGACTAAGTTCCTGGAATAGTGGGAAGACGAGTTTGTATCAATATGTTGGCTATTGAAACCAAGTTCCTGCACAAACTGGAATTTCTGCACGTGCGAGGCTGGAAACTATAAACTCATTTGGGACAATTCATATTCAAGTTTCTTTAAGAAGGTATGCAGACGTGTTTGGTTCTATGTTCTGTTTATGTTTTACTTTCCCACTTGTGTTGTCATATCATCGCTTTGAAAAATCACTGGACTATTTGGGATTTGACGGTTGAAATTATGGTAATACCGCTAATAAAAATGTAAATCTCTGGAAATTTCCTCTAGACACGACTGAATTATTTTAATATCACTTGTGTCAGCTCGCGGCTCAATCGACCTATTTTGCTTACACTCAACATTTTTTTTTGGGTAATCCCATATATTATCACTAGATATACCGGCTTGAAGCCATTTCAATTTCCCCATCTCTACCGGATGATAATCGTCTGAAAATAATTGAAACACGAAGTCTCTGGCCTAAATTCCTTTGTTATGGTGCCTGTGATTCCTATTCTGGGCTGATCATATCAGAACTTTCCAACTTTTCTTGTTTTGTGGAATATAGGTGCTGCGCTATAAGGTAGATTGTATACCTCCAGTTGTTGAAACGGTACCTCCTGTTGAAGTTGAAGAATGAGGATGTTTAACAACACCTCAACTTGAAGAGGATGTTTTAGCCTCATCTGATAGATGCTATCAGCATTTAATTTCTGTTGCTTTAAATTGTATCATGTTATTCATTGTTCTTTGCGTTGCATCTCCCAAGGTTGGTTGTCCATATTGATATCCATCTTATCAGGGATGCTTTTGTTAATTGATGTTACAGAATGTTGTATCATACCCTTTGTATATTTGACTGATTACCTCAATGTATTCTTGAACAATGCCTATCAAAGTATCATTACTTATAATCCTGTGAATCTCATCCTGAATTACAT
The DNA here is from genome assembly GCA_002564525.1 of Rosa multiflora. NCBI lineage: Eukaryota > Viridiplantae > Streptophyta > Magnoliopsida > Rosales > Rosaceae > Rosa > Rosa multiflora. The sequence goes on from BDJD01007060.1 coordinate 32,060, forward strand.
GGAATCAACCTTCCATGGCTGAAACAAAAGATGACTAGATCACATAAGGAATTAGCCAAGTAGTTTAGTAACCACAGCAGCCACGTTTATTCAGTTGGTCTTTGCACGATTCATCACAGAGGTTATATTCTATCTACTCAAAGAGCATCAATTCATCACAGAGATTATATTCTATCCGCTCAAAGAGCATCTCTGTTATAGTTCTTGTTAACGGTCGATTATTTAACAAATTTTGTTGAACCATCTAATTATGAACATACACTGTAGAACACTTCTGGGCACAATGTGATAGTAGAAACAGCTGAATTATAGAACTAAGCAGAGGAAGCAACACCAACGTCTAATATTAACTTAAACTTTCATTAAAAGTTAGTGGGGAGAAGGATACAGGGCTAGGGAGTTGTTAACTATAACGTTAGTAAATTTCCACGCACATTGTCTGTCTTTTGATATCGCTTCAGTACTGAAATTCGGGTTTGAACTCCTACATTCTTCTCTCGCAGTTTTTTTTTTCCTGTCTGTCTGAATCTCTGCGCTTGCAAATATTCTAGGTCCAGTTTGAGCCCCGTCCCGTTTACCTCTTATCCCTTCATTTGCACCGATGCTGCATTCTTATGCTGCTTATGCATTACAGATAGAGTTGATATTCAACGATCCCATTGCTCCTTTATCTGACTATATTCATTATTGGTGTCCTCTAAATTCTTCCTTCGATCCAAAAAGTTCTTCTATGTCTTTTGATAATGATTCAAGTTCTGAAATTTGCGCCTGTAATCCCTCATTGTCCCTCTCAGCTGTTGTACTATAGTTTCTTTTTTCTCAATCTACACTTCTGTATCCATTTTTCTGACCTCGAGAACTCTATACAATTTATGGAAAGCGTGCAATGCTCACGTTCACCACAGCCAACATTCATGGAGCCAAACAATGGTTCCCAAGTTCCAATTCGGGCAGTCTCTTCAGCAATCTCTTACTGAAGTATGTAATATCAAAAAGGGTGAGCAAAACCATTAGTTCATAACACAGAGCAAGTCAGTTTCTTTGCATTGTACTGTTTTTCAACTCCATGACAGTGAGTAGCATCGGACACTTTCTCGAACTACTAGTGAAAATGACACTAAAGCTTTGTGCTACCTATTCATGTAAACGAATCCTTGCAGTGTGTGCCTTTCGGATAAACTAAAGCCTTGTTCTTCTCCTTCAATCAAATTGGCATAACTTCCAGTTTCCGGTGTTTCAAATTGAACCAAATTGCAATAATCTTTTAAGGAAATCAGGCTGCTAGTGTAACTCAAGACATTAGTATAGAACCCATTCCCGAATGCCATGCGATTTATGGAAAAGCAATTGAGGTCCAAAAAGAACAAATATGCATGACTTTTGAAAAACATGCCATGCTTCCATTCACCACATGTAATATCCCTCAATCCAAAGTTCCAAAGTAAATTATGAAACATTTTGCAATTTAGGGTGTAATCTTGCGTCCATTCTTTTCTGTCATAATCTTTTAACACCCATATCTCAATATCCGTTGTCCGACCTACTGATGATGAAGTATACGCCAGGGCCATAGATCCTCTTAGAGTAAGCAAGTGTAAGTCGAAGAAGTCCAAGTGCTTGTTCGAGCTTTGTAACAGGGGATGAGGAGTCCAATAGAACTCTTCTTTCTTGAAGTCGAAAGAAATTATATGGCATGTTCCTTCACTTCCTTCTCTTATGAAATTACCAGTAATCAACCAATGCATGTCTCCAAGCGCGCAGACATTCTTCACAAAGCTTAAAGCATAATCTAAATTACCAGGAGGAACTGAGGGTATCTCTCGCCATGAGCTTGTGCCTAATACAAGAACTTGGGATATGAGGCAGCTCTCTTTACCGCTACCATTAGAAACTCTGGAAACACGAACAATCTTGTGGGTGTTGGTCATATTATCAAATCCCATACCATACCAATCACGGTCTACATGAGAAAACTTAACATACTTGGTAACTTCATTCCTAGGGAGCCTTAGAACTTCTCCCTTAGGATTGAACAAGAAGCAAACTCCAAGGCCGTGATCATATTTATTTCGAAAGCAAAACAAGTTGCAGAAAACAAAATCAATGGTGTAAGGCGTGTAGTCCCAGTCTGATGATGTGGAGACATTAATTGCATATTTTCCTTTTGTCAAGGCCCTCCCATCGTACTTCAGTGGTTGCAAGACCCCTATAACTGGACTACTCTCATGAGCAAACCGCCAAGCAAAAGACATGAGTTGAGGCACTTGAGCAACATTGTTGGGGGTGATGAGTAAACGCTTGTGCAGTGTAACAAAAAAGAAGTCATCAACTATCTTTGACAAGGCCTTAGAGACGCATCGAATGCCATAGAGTGACTCGGCCGGCAATCTCAGAAGGATAGTGATCAGGATATCCAAGGGCAATTCTAATAGGTCCATCACCACATACAATGTTGCTGCTCTTGGAAGTTTCCATCCTTTTTTTATAATAATGCAAATCCTTTTTCCTCATTGGTGTACGAAACCCAAATCCTATAGAAAGCAAATTTTAGGAATCGGCTTGGGACTTCGTGTCCATATTGGAGAATACTTGAACAGTATCATAATATTACTGTAATATTAGACACAATTAGAGAGAAGAAACAGCTCGTAAAAGAATTAAGCAGCAAGGAATCTATACAAATGTCTAATATAATTCAAACTTCAGTAAGAGCTGGTGAGGAAAAGGAAAAACGAGGCTAACAATGTTGGTAAGTATCCCACCAATTGTTATGGCAGTCAAGGAATTGAAAGTTTGAAACACATCTTATATCCAAAAGGAATACCAGCAAATTCTACAATGTTCACAGAGTATGCCATGCACTTATTAACCAACTTCCGTGGGTCCAACCACGAGATCCAACTCAGGCACTCCCTTTAGCAACCTCCTGATGAAGTATATCTAAGCACGTGCCTCTCAGATAAACTAAACCTTGTTCTTCTCTTTCAATCAATTTGCCATAACTTTCCAGGCTTCCATAATCTGATGGTTCGCCTTCAACCAAATTCCCATATTCTTTTAAGGAAACCAAGCTCCTAGCCTCCTAGTATAACACAAGATGGTAGGATAATCTCCGTCCTCGTATATTATGGAATTCAAGGAAAAACAATTGAGATCGAAAAAGCCTGTACAGGTAGATGCATTGAAAAATATGCCGTGCTCCCATTCTCGGCAAGATCCATGAAAACATTTGCTATTTATGATGAAATCTCGTGTCCACTCTTTTTTATCATAATCTTTTAACACCCATATCTCAATGTCCATTGTCCCACCTTGTGATGCAGACTGATACACCAGGGCCATAGATCCTCTCAGGGTAAGCAAGTGCAAGTTGAAGTACAAGTTCGAGTGCACCTTCGAGCTTTGTAATATGGGATGAGGAGTCCAATAGAACTCTTCTCTCTTGAAGTAAAAAGAAATTATGTGGCTTGTTCCTTCACTTCCTTTCATTGTGAAATTGCCAGTACTTAACCAATGCATGTCTCCATTGGCACATACATTCTTCACAATATTTGAATAACGCTCATTAGGCCCTCTCCAGTAGGAGAGGGTTATATTGGGGCCAGGGCTATAATTTAGCCTTAGAAATATTATTTTTTATTCTTGAAATAGTGAACCATCTCCACTAAGGCAGGGCTAAATTTTAGCTATTTCAAGTATATTATAGTTTTAAATTATGTTTTTCAAATTTATCATTTTATTGTATTATAATAATATTTTAATTTAGACCATTGTATTATAAATTATGATTTGCATTTATGGTGATAATTGCTTAATTGATACCCATTGATAAATTATGACAATTGGGAATCAAATTGGTTTCATTTAAACCAATAGCAAGCTGCCACATCCCCCCCCACTCCCATCCTTCTTCTAGCAGCCCATTTTCTCCACATTTGGGTCTACTGCTAGGACCACAAATTCTGGACTAGGCTAGCCAAAGGGCTAAACTTAGCCCTCTCACTAGCCCGATAGCCCATCTATGGCCCTTTTAAAACTTGCTATTGGAGATGAAATAATGGCTAAATTATAGCCTTTGGCCCTCTAGACATCCTTATTGGAGGTGGCCTAAGCATTTAAGTCACCAGGGGGAACCGAAGGTATCTCTCGCCATGAGCTTTCGCCTAATACAAGAACTTGGGTAACAAGATAGTTGTCTGTATAGCTACCATTAAAAACTCTGGAGACACGAACCAGCTTGTATGTATTTGTTAGATTATCAAATCCCATACCATACCAATCCTGGGTTACATTGAAATACTTACCATACTTTGTAATGTCACTCATTGGAAGTCTTAGAACTTCCCCTCCCCTAAGAGGATTGACTAAGAAGCAACCAATTCCCCAAGATTTTCTCAAGAAAAACAAGTTGCAGAAAACAAAATCTATTTTGTAATGTGGGTCCTCGGAGTTGTATATTTTCCTTGCGGTGACACTAATTTCATATTGGGCTTTTGTCAAGGACTTGTAGCCATCATATTTGACTGATTGCATGGATGCTAAAACTTCAATCCCCCCAGGCTTAGGATGACATTTTCGACCACTAAAAAGCATGAGTTGAGGCACTTGTAGATGTGCGTGTAGTCTAGCAAAAGAGGGGTCATTGACCATGTTTAGAAAGGCCTTAGATACGCATCGGATGCAAAAGAGTGATTCAGCAGACAATCTCGAGAGGATGTTACTAAGGATATCGAGGGCAATTCTAATAGGCCAATAACTTTCAGCTCTGCATCGTTGCTGCTCTTCATTCTCTGTGCCCTCGCCATCTCCAAGTTTCACAGGCTAGCTATATATTATTGATAGTTTCCAGCCTTCTTGACACTGCAATCTTCTTTAGATTGATAAGGATATGAAACCTAGAGAAAGCAAATTAAGGTTGAGAAATCCACTTGGGACCCGATCACCTACTAGACCAGGATATGTTATATGAAGTTTTAAGAAGCTGTGTGTATATAAAGCAAACGATGTTTAAGGAAATTGGAATGCAAGAGAGATTAATGAGAGAATTATGTGTCTATTCATTGATAATAGGAGCCCTATATATAGGAATTACAAAGTACAATTTCTTAGAGTATAAGGAGTCATATTTAACTATAAAACTAATCCTAGTTTTACAGGCACACCAATAGTCAATATTCTTCAACACTCCCCCTTATGCTGCTCAAACTTGGTGATGACGCTTCAAACGTTGCCTCGTTAAAAACCTTGCTCGAGTAATAAAAACTATGTGAGACCAAAACAACCTCAAGGAGGAGAAAAAAAGTACAACACGTCCTTCACTATTCGAGATTGAACATGTGGACATCATGCCTCCCCCTGATGTTGACATCTCCCCCTGATTGCTACAATCATGGGAGTTCGGATAATTTTCTCAATCCGATGCTCTTCACATGTTTCTCGAAGGTGGATTTAGGTAACGACTTAATGAATAAGTCCGCTACATTATCCTCTGATCGGATTTGATTCATTTCAATCTTTAGAAGTGCTTCTTGTTGCTAATTATAAAAGAACTTAGGCGATATATGCTTGGTGTTGTCGCCCTTAATGAAACCCAACTTTATTTGTTCAATACAGGCTGCAATATCCTCATAAATGCATATAGGTTCATCTGTGGTAGTCTTCAAACCACAAGTCCCTCGAATTGTCTAATTAAAGACCTTAGCCATATGCATTCACGCACAGCTTCATGTAGAGCAATAATCTCTACCTAGTTCGAGGAAGTAGCAACAAGAGTATGTTTTGTAGACCTCCAAGATATCACAATGCTTCCCATGGTGAAAACATAACCTGTTTGGGAGTGACTTTTGTGAGGATCAGAGAGGTACCTTGCATAAGCAAAACTCATCAAAACATCACCATCGTTTTGATGTAAGGAAGGTGAAATTCGCCGGCCACAGTGGGCGGCGGCGGCTATATGGCCAGCCTCGGTGGTTTGAATGGTGGCGTCATGCTTAATGAGGTCCGAACTCATTCTTCCGTCATTCATTTTCTCTCTGTAGGGATAAAACAAGCTCATTTCAATCGTACATTTTAAGTATCGTAAGATTGTTTTTACACCAATCCAATGTTGTGTGTTGGTGCAGAGATATGTCTAGCTAACAAGTTCACAGTGAATGAGATGTCTGGTCTTGTGCATTGAGCTAAGTACAATAATGCGCCTATTGCACTTAGATAGAGCACTTCAGCCTCTAACATGTCTTCATCCTCATCCTTTAGACGAAACAGATATTTTCCAGGCTCAAGATTACGGCAAATCATGGGAGTACTCACAGGCTTCACTTTATCTTCATTAAAGCGCCTTAGTATTTTTTTAGTATATGCTAACTGATAGATCAAAATCCCATCACTACGGTGCTCGAGTTCTAATCCTAGACAAAACCATGTTTTCTCAAGATCTTTCATCTCAAATTCGGATTTCAAGTACTTAGCAATTTCCTTTAACTTATCTAGAGTTCCAATTAGGTTCATGTTATCAACATAAACTGCTACAATTGCAAATCCGGAATTTGTCCTTTTAATGAACACGTATGGGCATATTTCATTATTGACATATCCCTTCCCAATCAAGTAGTCACTTAGACGGTTATACCACATCCGTCTGGATTGTTTCAATCCATATAGTGTTGACACTGCAATCTTCTTTAGATTGATAAGGATATGAAACGTAGAGAAAGCAAATTAAGGTTGAGAAATCCACTTGGGACCCGATCACCTACTAGAGCAGGATATGTTATATGAAGTTTTAAGAAGCTGTGTGTATATAAAGCAAACGATGTTTAAGGAAATTGGAATGCAAGAGAGATTAATGAGAGAATTATGTGTCTATTCATTGATAATAGGAGCCCTATATATAGGAATTACAAAGTACAATTTCTTAGAGTATAAGGAGTCATATTTAACTATAAAACTAATCCTAGTTTTACAGGCACACCAATAGTCAATATTCTTCAACACTCCCCCTTATGCTGCTCAAACTTGGTGATGACGCTTCAAACGTTGCCTCGTTAAAAACCTTGCTCGAGTAATAAAAACTATGTGAGACCAAAACAACCTCAAGGAGGAGAAAAAAAGTACAACACGTCCTTCACTATTCGAGATTGAACATGTGGACATCATGCCTCCCCCTGATGTTGACATCTCCCCCTGATTGCTACAATCATGGGAGTTCGGATAATTTTCTCAATCCGATGTTCTTCACATGTTTCTCGAAGGTGGATTTAGGTAACGACTTAATGAATAAGTCCGCTACATTATCCTCTGATCGGATTTGATTCATTTCAATATTTAGAAGTGCTTCTTGTTGCTAATTATAAAAGAACTTAGGCGATATATGCTTGGTGTTGTCGCCCTTAATGAAACCCAACTTTATTTGTTCAATACAGGCTGCACTATCCTCATAAATGCATATAGGTTCATCTGTGGTAGTCTTCAAACCACAAGTCCCTCGAATTGTCTAATTAAAGACCTTAGCCATATGCATTCACGCACAGCTTCATGTAGAGCAATAATCTCTACCTAGTTCGAGGAAGTAGCAACAAGAGTATGTTTTGTAGACCTCCAAGATATCACAATGCTTCCCATGGTGAAAACATAACCTGTTTGGGAGTGACTTTTGTGAGGATCAGAGAGGTACCTTGCATAAGCAAAACTCATCAAAACATCACCATCGTTTTGATGTAAGGAAGGTGAAATTCGCCGGCCACAGTGGGCGGCGGCGGCTATATGGCCAGCCTCGATGGTTTGAATGGTGGCGTCATGCTTAATGAGGTCCGAACTCATTCTTCCGTCATTCATTTTCTCTCTGTAGGGATAAAACAAGCTCATTTCAATCGTACATTTTAAGTATCGTAAGATTGTTTTTACACCAATCCAATGTTGTGTGTTGGTGCAGAGATATGTCTAGCTAACAAGTTCACAGTGAATGAGATGTTCGGTCTTGTGCATTGAGCTAAGTACAATAATGCGCCTATTGCACTTAGATAGAGCACTTCAGCCTCTAACATGTCTTCATCCTCATCCTTTAGACGAAACAGATATTTTCCAGGCTCAAGATTACGGCAAATCATGGGAGTACTCACAGGCTTCACTTTATCTTCATTAAAGCGCCTTAGTATTTTTTTAGTATATGCTAACTGATAGATCAAAATCCCATCACTACGGTGCTCGAGTTCTAATCCGAGACAAAACCATGTTTTCTCAAGATCTTTCATCTCAAATTCGGATTTCAAGTAGTTAGCAATTTCCTTTAACTTATCTAGAGTTCCAATTAGGTTCATGTTATCAACATAAACTGCTACAATTGCAAATCCGGAATTTGTCCTTTTAATGAACACGTATGGGCATATTTCATTATTGACATATCCCTTCCCAATCAAGTAGTCACTTAGATGGTTATACCACATCCGTCTGGATTGTTTCAATCCATATAGTGAACGTTTTAATCTAATTGAAGTCTATCTGGAACCTTCATATATATCTCTGAATCTAGATCCCCATAGAGATATGCTGTTACCACATCCATAAGGTGAATGTCAAATTTTTCGGAAACTACCAAACTGACAAGATAGCGGAATGTTATGACGTCCATTACAGGAGAATATGTCTCCTCATAGTCGATTCCAGGGCCTTGTGAGAAACCTTGCGCCACAAGGCAGACTTTATATCTAACAACCTCATTTTTCTCATTATGCTTTCTAACAAAGACTCATTTATGGCCAACAGGCTTTACATTTTGGGGTGTCAGTATTATAGGCCCAAATACTTGTCTCTTTGTTAGTGAATCCAATTTAGCCTGGATCGCTTCTTTCCATTTAGGCCAATCTGCTCTTCGTTGACATTCTTCAACAAAGCGAGATTTGATATCATCATGTTCTATAATTCCTTGAGCAATAGAGTATGCAAATGCATCATCAAGGATAATAGAATCTTTATTCAATGTCTCATGTACACTAGTATAATTCATTGAGATATCTCTATTCTCTGGAATATTCTCTGGAATTGGTTCTGACATTGGAGCGGCCCCCAATGATATCTCTTGGACATAACTATAATCCAGAATATTCTCATGAGATGAATTATTTATATCGATGATTAACGGATCATTTTGTGCCAAACTCTTTTTTTTTTCTTGGGTGAGAATCCATCGAACCTTTGGGCCTCCCACGCTTCCTCTTAGGGAGCCCAACCTGAGCCACAATGCCATCACCACTAAAGATGGCGGCGCCATGCCTATTATCCCTAGGGACAACGTCATGTCCTCTAATTTTAGGGACATCAATCCTTGCATGCACATTTGCAGCAGGTATG
>BDJD01007061.1:3072-25235 GCA_002564525.1 Rosa multiflora
CTCTCCATTTTCTTTCCATTTTCCTATACACATTCCTTCATCCATTCCATCTTCTTTGTCTCTCCATTTTCTTTCCATTTTCCTATACACATTCCTTCATCCATTCCATCTTCTTTGTCTCTCCATTTTCTTTCCATTTTCCTATACACATTCCTTCATCCATTCCATCTTCTTTGTCTCTCCATTTTCTTTCCATTTTCCTATACACATTCCTTCATCCATTCCATCTTCTTTGTCTCTCCATTTTCTTTCCATTTTCCTATACACATTCCTTCATCCATTCCATCTTCTTTGTCTCTCCATTTTCTTTCCATTTTCCTATACACATTCCTTCATCCATTCCATCTTCTTTGTCTCTCCATTTTCTTTCCATTTTCCTATACACATTCCTTCATCCATTCCATCTTCTTTGTCTCTCCATTTTCTTTCCATTTTCCTATACACATTCCTTCATCCATTCCATCTTCTTTGTCTCTCCATTTTCTTTCCATTTTCCTATACACATTCCTTCATCCATTCCATCTTCTTTGTCTCTCCATTTCCTTTCCATTTTTCTACACACATTCCTTCATCCATTCCATTTTCCTTTCCATTTTCCTTTCCTTTCCATTTTCCTTTCCATCCTCTAGTTTCAAGTTTCTGCATTTCCAAGCAAAGAGAAAAAGAGAAGAACAAGCCATGAAGCCTCCTAGCAGTCATCATCCACCTTGTGCCGTGATAGTGAAGTCTTGCTTTCAAGATTCAAGATCAACGTCTCAAGTTTTCATCATCCACTCCCTTCATGGTGTAATTCTATCTTTTTCCTTGTAATTTCTTTTGGTTTTATTTTTTTTTGGATTTCCAAACTATGAGTGAGTAATTTTCTTGTTGAGAACTAGTATGGAATCCTAGTTATGTGATGGATATTTAGCTTTTGAATCTCTTTTTCGATTACAAGGTTTTGTGAATGCTTTGTTTGGTTTTGTTTTATAAAATCTTTTATATGTTTATGTCTTAGATTGATCACCTAAAATATGAGCATGTAATTGGAGCTAGTTTTCAGGTGCAGTGCGTTCACGGTCTTAAAACACTCAAGTAGTAGAGCCTACATGTTAGGTGAAATCAAACAAATAGAATGCATGCTAGGATGGCGTTCCTCACTAGTTTTGTACTCTAAAATCAATCTTTCCAAAGAGCTTAATGTGTTTATGTGTGCTTAATGAGTTAATTTGATAGGGTAGCGTTCTACACCTTGATTGCATATAAGCAAGCTTAGGATGCAGTGCGTTCACGGTTCTAAGTAATTTTGGGAAAAATAAGGCTTTAGCGGCGATCCTAAAGTTCTTGATTGGTTTCATTCACATGCCTTAGTAATTGAAGATTAGGTTAAATTGTCTTTCTCTTATCTTAGCTAGTGGTGGATTACGAAGTTCTCAACGTCCATACATCTGATTTGGAATCCCTAAAAATTGAAACATTTTCTTTCTTTTATTATTGTTTGCGTTTTGAAAACTCCAATCCCCCCTTTTTACATTAACTTGTATATATTTCTATTCTTTGTTTTATTTTTGTACATAATACTTTTTACTTTATTATTTTAATTCTTTATTTGTTATTTTTTGTACATAATACTTTTTACTTTTACTAATTTATTTTTGCAATTACAAGTGTACCCTCAATCCCCGGACTGAACGATCCCTGCTTATCCTATACTAACAATTGTCTTTTGCAGGGTAATTTTGTGCGCTTAATTCAGGCGTACCAACCGTATGCGACCAAGCTGGGAGAAGTATGACAATGAAGGAGATCATCGCCATGCGACTGAAGTGGGGAATACCGGAAGCGGTGGAGCTTAGGCCTCTCAGGGATGGAGAGATGGCCGCGAATCCTGCCCCGGGGTGGGTGGCGCTGCACGAAAATTAGTTCCACCAAGGGTTATCGCTACCGCTGCCCCGGTGCCTACAGTATCTGTTGCTGATGCTGAACCTGTCACCGGGGCAGTTGACCCCGAATGCTATTCGTCAAATATACAGTATGATGGCCATGTGGGACTTGTGCCAACAATGGTGGCCTTCCGTAAATGAATTCCGCGCGATACACAGGGTTCTGTACTCAAGGAAGCTGTCCTGTGCGGGTACGGTTACATTTGCCGCTAGGGATTACGAACGACTAGTTACCGACATGCCTTCGTCGATGAGCAAAAGGTGGAGGAACAAAGTATTCCTAGCTGGGGGGCGGTGGAAAATTAAAAATAAGAAATGGCAGCTGACCGGTACCTTCCAAGCTATCGGGGACCAGGCCTATACTTATCCGAGGTAGAAAGGAAGAGGATAGCCCGGGTATATGCTGTTTGGACAGAGAAAGAGAGGAGCTCTTATAGATTCATCCGGCATTCTATACTTTATAGGCTAGGGCTAGGATGGCTCCCCGGTAAGGCTTAAATTTTTTTTTTTTTTTGCACGTCACTCGTCCTTTTTACCTTTGACTAACCTTGGAACTGATTGCAGTGAAAGCGCCGAAGAGGAAACCTCGGAAAGGCAAAGAGGAGGACAGAATGGATGATGATCAATTGATGGATATGCTGATGGGCCAGGGAGAAGACGCCCTTCACATCGATGTCGACCTAGGATCGAAAGGTATGGGTCGGTCCGTTGAAGAGACCCTACTGGAGATCACCGATGCGGGATATGGGGAACCTGATCCTGACGCTCCCGTGACCCAAGTCGTGCAGCCCTCTGTTGCTGACGTCATCACGATAGATGATGCCGGGACGGGAAAGGTACCAGCCCCCGTGTCTATTTCCTCTTGTTCCACTGGAAGCGATGAGGCATTGCTTCCCGGTGAAAAGAAAAGATCCCATAGGCACCGGCACCGAAGTGATAAGCAAGAGGTGACGTATACCGGCCGGGATGTTCAGGGGTTCGGTGTGAAGAGGCAGAAGAAAGATCACCCGGGACCAGAGTGGTCGCCTTCGCTTGGCTTGTTGTCTCCTGCCATTCCGGTAATCCCCAAGAAGCATATCAAGCAGCTATTGAGTGAGTACGGGGTTGCCGGTGAAAAGTTCGTGCGGTCCATGCTTAGTCACCTGAAGGACATTGACCTCGACAGGGTGCGGGCCAAGGACAACACGCCCAAAGAGAATCGCTGTCTCTCCCGTGAATCCATGATGCGGGTATGGTTTTGCTTTACCCTTGCAACAGATTATTATTGTATATGTATTTTAATCGGTGTGTTTGCAGGCACTCTTCAATGTGTACGCGATTGATGCCAGCGAGGAAGATACTCATCTGAAGGAGGAGGTTAGCAATCTCTCCGGGCAGGTGAAGTATCTGCATGGCAAGAAGGCCAAGCTGGAAAAGGAGCGGGACTCATTGATGGCTGAGATGGACGCGGCTAAGCAGCGAATCGTGGAGCTTGAGGGTGAAGTCTCTGAGGCGCGGGAAGAGGTGAAAAGCGCTCGGGACTCTGAGAAAAAAGCTACAGAGTCTGCCGTGTCATGGAAGGAGAAGGCAGACTACCTGGAGGATCGCAGACTACCTGGAGAACCACGAGGCCATGGAGGAGTACAAGTCCTCCCAAGAGCTCATTGCTATGCTAACTGCTGCTTAAGATAAGGCTGTCATCATGAAGTTCAAGGAGTGGGTGGCGACCGGGTACCTGGATGAAGCCAAATTCAGGCGGGGTCTTCTAGAGAAAAAGAAGAAAGATCGGGAGGCGGCGGTCAAGTCTGGTGCCGGTGGGTCCCAGAGTATCGGTGGCGAGCAGTAGTAAATAAAAAAAAAAAATTTGTGTGTGGAAATTATCTGTTTGAAGAATTGTCTAATTCCTGTGTCTGGTAGTCCAGGCTTTTTGTGAATGGAAATTTCTTGAATTTGAATTGGAATTGGAAAGGAATTAAAATTTCTAGGATTTCGTACCTTGAGCATTTGTTTCCATAACTTATTACATGAATAGAGTAACTGACAATAGCTATGTCCGGGAATGTCTGGGGTAGGTAAAAAAAAAAAGCTAGAAACGGTCTGAATAATTCATTTTTTCCTTCAAATACCACATGGTGGTTAAAAACAGAATGAGTACCCGATGGGTAGCTTGCCATAGCTGTATGGTCAAAAAGAAAAAGCTAGGACAAGATGCTTCCGGAGCTACTTGTAATAGTACCGCAGGCGCTGGGTATTCCATGGATGCCTGGAAACGACCCCGTTCATGTCCCGGATGAAAAAGGTTGCGGGGCCTACCTCTTCAATGATCTCGTAAGGGCCTGTCCAGGACGGATCCAGTCCTCGGGGTTCTGGGTAGACTTGCTTCATGACCCAGTCCCCCAACTTCAGTGTCCGGGATTGTACCTTGGCATCGTAATAACGAGCTATCATCCGCTTGTTTGCCAAGTTATGCATGTGTGCCACATCCCTTCGTTCCTTGAGTAAATCAGCATCGAGGTGTAGGCCTTCTGAGTTGGAACCGCATCGAAGTATTCGATCCGGGGACTCTGGATTTGTGTTTCAATAGGGAGTACTGCTTCTGATCCGAAAGCCATGCAGAAAGGGGTCTCTCTGGTGGCCTCCGTTTCCGTGGTCCTGATAGCCAACAACACCGCCGGGAGTTTAGCAGCCCAAAGACCCTTGGCTTCGTCAAGCTTCTTTTTCAGTATTTTCTTGATTATCTTGTTGACAGCTTCGACCTGACCGTTGGTTTGGGGGTGAGCCGGGGAAGCATAGAAGATCTTAGTGCCCAGGTTCTCTGTGTAAGCCCTCAACTTATCATTGTCAAACTGGGTACCATTGTCCGTGACTATGGTGTCCGGGACTCCAAACCTGCAGTAGATGTTCTTCCATAGGAAGTTTTTAACCTTTTCCGTGGTGATGGCGACAAGAGGTTCTGCCTCCACCCACTTTGTTTGGTAGTCCACAACGACAATGGCGTATTTGAACTGTTCCACTGCTGTGGGAAGTTTATCAATCAAGTCCAAACCCCACTGACAGAACGGCCATGGTGCAAGGAGGATGGAGAGGGCAATGGGTGGTGCCCTTGGGATGTTTGCATACATTTGGCATTTGTGGCAAGAACTGGATATTGTTTGGGCCAGGGCCGACATGGTTGGCCAGAAATATCCTGCCCTTAGGGTCTTGTGTGCAAGACCGGGCTCCGGCATGGTTACCGCATACACCAGCGTGAATGTCCTTCATTATTTTGTGACCTTCCTCCGGTGTTACACATTTCAGGTTGGGAAAGCAGTGACCTCTTCTGTACAATTTGCCATTCATGATTGTGTATCGAGCTGACCTTAACTGTAGTCTTCTGGCCTCGATCTTATCGTCCGGTGCTAGGCCGTCGACCATGTATTTCAAAATTGGGTCCATCCATGAAGCTGTGTGATCCACCATAAATATTTCTGACACCGTTTTAGAAGTGCTAGGTCTTTCAAGTATTTCGACCTTAGTGGCCCCATAGCTAGGACTTGGAGAAGTTGATGCAAGCTTAGCAAGGGCGTCTGCCTTGTCGTTTTCTGCCCTCGGTATTTGAGTAAAAATGTAGGAGGTAAATCTCTGAACTAATGCCCGGGCTAAGGCCTGGTAAGAGGACATGTGGGGCTCCTTTGTCTCGAAGTTACCGCTGACCTGGTTTACGACTAACTGAGAATCACTGAAGATACTAAGGTGTTGCACCCTTAGTTCCCGGGCAATCTGCATACCTGCTATGAGTGCCTCATACTCTGCGGCATTGTTGGATGCTTTGAAGGTAAATTTGAGGGCGTACTCGTAGACTTGATCGTCCGGGCTAATTAGCAGGATACTAGCTCCACTGGTTTTCTTGTTGGACGCGCCATCAACGTATAATCGCCAAGTGCTTGGCGGAGGTGGATCTGGGGCTAGTGGTTCAGGTGATTCCA
The DNA here is from genome assembly GCA_002564525.1 of Rosa multiflora. Classification (NCBI taxonomy): domain Eukaryota; kingdom Viridiplantae; phylum Streptophyta; class Magnoliopsida; order Rosales; family Rosaceae; genus Rosa; species Rosa multiflora. The sequence goes on from BDJD01007061.1 coordinate 8,939, forward strand.
GGGGTGGGTTATGGGAGGGAATTGACTCGGAAATAAAATCTGCCGCTGCCTGGCCCTTAATAGCTGTCCGGGGCTGGTACTTGATATCGAACTCCCCCAGCTTGATGGCCCATTTAATTAACGTGCCCGATGTCTCTGGTTTCTGCAAAACCTGCCTCAATGGGTGATTAGTGAAAACGGTGATTGAGTGTGCTTGGAAGTAATGTCTAAGCTTCCGGGCTGATACCAGGAGGGCCAGTGCCACTTTTTCAATGTCCGGGTACCTGGATTCTGCATTAGTGTAACCATTTCCAGCGTAGTACATTGGGTACTCGCAATCGGAGTCCTTCCTAATTAGAACTGAGCTCACAGTTATTGACGATGCCGCCAGATATATGTAGAGCATTTCTCCTGGAACAGGTTTGTAGAGTAGAGGTACCTCTGACAAGTATGCCTCCAAGCCAAGAAAAGCAGCCTCGTGCTCCGCTGTCCAGGCTATTACCTCGACGTGCTGGGTTTTTAGCAATTTGAAGAAAGGAGTACACTTGTCCGTCAGCCTGGAGATGAATCTTGACAGGGCAGCCACCTTGCCTGTAAGAGATTGGACCTCGTTTCGGTAGGTTGGGGACACCATGTCGAATATGGCCTGTACCTTCTCCGGATTGGCCTCAATTCCCCTGTGGCTAATGATGTACCCGAGAAACTTTCCTACCTCGACCCCGAAGATGCACTTCTGTGGGTTAAGCCGCATACCATTGCACAATATGATGGTGAAGACGATTGATAAGTTGGTTACGTGATCCTCCGAAGTTAAACTTTTTACCAGCATGTCGTCCACGTATACCTCCATGATAGTACCGATAACTTCCTCAAACATGGAGTTGACAAGTCGCTGATAAGTGGCACCTGCATTCTTTAACCCAAAAGGCATGACCTGGTAGCAATAGAGACCTTTGTCTGTGGTAAAGGCAGTGTGCTCCTCGTCTGCTAGGTTCATTCGAATTTGGTTGTCCCCACTGAACGCATCCATGAAACTAAGTAATCGGTACCCAGCAGTGGAGTCGATTAATTGGTCAATTCGCGGGAGCGGGAAGCTATCCTTAGGGCACGCTCTGTTGAGGTTTGTGTAGTCCACACACATGCGCCATGATCCCAGAGATTTCTTTGGAACCATGACCACGTTGGCTAACCACCGGGGATATGTTACTTCCCTGACAAAGTTGATGGCCATCAACTTCTTTACTTCAACCTGGATAGCCCGGTACTTATCGTGTGTGAAGGGCCTTCGTTTTTGTCTTACCGGTGTCGAGTAAGGAACAATACTAAGATTGTGCGTGGCTATCTCCGTCGGTATACCGGGCATGTCCTCATATGACCAGGCGAATGCAGATGTGTTAGAGCGGAGAAACGACATCAACCCTTCCCTGACAACCGGAGACAGCCTAGTACCAATCTTAACAGTCCTGTCCGGGAACTACTCTGATAGCACCACCTCTTCAATGTCTTCTATGGCACCGGGCCGTTCTTCGTCGGAATCGGTATCATCTCTGGGATCCTCGTACTTGTCCATCAGAGGGTTAGTAGCTACATGCAACATTTCAGACTTTCCCCTACCGCGAGATACAGTCAAAGAATAGCATTTCCTTGCAGCGGCCTGATCACCCCGGATCGTAGCAGTGCCAGCCGGGGTTGGCACTTTCATCATCAGCATGTGACCTGCAATGAAGGTTTTCAGACGCTAGAGTGCCGGTCGACCCAGGATAGCATTATAGGATGAGACGCAGTCCACTACGATGAACTCTGTTTTGATGGTTGAACAATTCGGACTTTCGCCTATCGTGATCGATAAGTAATCTGATCCGAGTGGTTGGACGATATCTCCTGAAAAACTAATGAGGGGCTCATTATCTTGTGACAGCTTGGCTCTTCCTCTGTTCAAAGCTTTGTATGCATCACGAAATAATACGCTAACTGAGGCCCCAGTGTCCACGAGCACTCTGGACATTATATAATGGTCCATTTGGAGCGTGATTAGGAAGGGATCATCATAGGGCATCTTCATATCGGCTGCCTCCTCCTGCAGGAATGTCACCGATGTCCATCCGGTGCCACAGTCTTGGTGCGGGGCCTTGTGGAAGTTGAAAACTTCCGGACGGCCAAAACTAGAATATCGTTTCTTCCTCAGGGGAGGCAACTATTTCGGGCCCACACCGTGGATCGTGAAGATCTGGCAGTACACGTCTACAGCTCCTATCTCCTTGGCAGGTAGGTATCGTTGAAGCTTGCCCCTCTGGATGAGGGACTCGATTGTATTTTTTAAAGCAACGCAGAGATTGGTATTGTGTCCGGCATTCTCATGATAAGTGCAGAATTTTCCGGTATCCTGCTGGGTAAGTTTACTCTTCAGGAACTTCCTTAGGGGTGGTCCCGGTATCTCACCCTTGTTTTCGTTCCAAATAGTCTCGTATGAAGCGTTGAGGATTGTGAATACCTCATACCGGGGCAGTGGTGGTGTCCGGGGGGCCTGCTGTACCCTCGGCTCCCGGTGAAGGTGATTGGTCCCGTAACTGTTAGACCTGGATGAGGACTCTTTGCTTCTTTTGTTCGAGGTATGGGGTGACCTGTCATGACTATGGACCCACTCCCTCTTTTGTGGCTCATCCCTGACCGTCGAGGCCGGTGTGGAAAATCTTAGCTCTGGTCTGGGGGTGTCTCCGTACGTTTCGAATTCGGCCTAGGCGTGTCTGATGGCAGTGGCCATCAGCTCATCGTAGTTAGCTGGATGATTATGGTTGATCCCGTAAAGAAATTCTCGACGTCTTAAGCCCCTCCTGAAAGCCAGCTCAGCCAGTTCTTTATTAAGGTCCCGGCATTTAGCGGTAACCGCTTGCCATCGATTTACAAAAGACTTCAAAGTTTCATCTTCTCCCTGTTGGACCTTTAACAGGCCCTTTGGTGTGTGTATCCCGTCAGTGCGTAAGATGAATCGAGCTAACTCCTTAAAATTCCCTACAGAACCGACCGGCAGTTCGTAGAACCAACTCAAAGCCTCCCCTGACAAGGTCTCCTGGAACATATTACAACACACTTCATCCGTATATCCCTTGGCACTTGTTTGTGATCGGAAAGCCTGTAGATACTGGTAGGGGTCTCCAACTCCCGTATAGTCAATCTTCAGTGGTTTCGATGTATTTGCTCGAATGGCTCCTCTAACCTGTTGGGTGAAAGGGCCCGGGCGGTCCTCGTAAGTCGTCATAGCTCTCCAGGTGTCTCTATTTTCTGTGGCCTGTACCCTTGCCTGCAGGGCATGCAAAGAGTTGCTCATTTGCACTAGTAATGCCGTGTTAGCATCGGTTACCGGTGGGATATTGTGAATTGGCTGTGGTAACGGTGGTGGTGGCAGATGCTTCAAGTTTTCCTGGAATAAGTCTACTGGTATCTGGATTATCTGTTGACCGCCCTCCGCAGAAGGTGCTGGGGCGGTGCTGGGGCCTCTTGTTGTCGGGGCAGTGTTCACGCCTGTTGCTAGCGAGGATGCTCTAGCTAGGGCCTGGGTGAGTGCCTCGTTGTGCTGGTGCTTCCTGTCTAGTGCTCGGGCCAGCGCTATGTTTTCATCTTCCAAATCCTACATTCTCTATTGCGCAAGGCTGTTTGTTTCCCTATCGGTACTCCGTTGTTCCCGATCGATCCTGGATTGTTCCCTGAAGGCTGCGAACTCAGCTCGCATAGACTCCAACTCCGATACCGGAGTCACTTGATCCGGGACTATCGGGTCCAAGGATCCGAGACCATGCATTGATCCTTGAACACTTGGCGCTTCTGCTGACGAAGTTCCCGGAGTGAATATCAGTGCCCGGGCGACACTTCTACCCTCTCCTGCCACTTCTGGCTCATTCATGATACTCCCCTATCTGGCGCGCTAATGTTTCTGGTGGCTTTCTCCGGGTACCTCACACAGAATGCTATACCGTCTAGGGTACCGATCCAACTCCCGTATCCTGTATCAAGAACACAACGTTAGAGGGGTAAACCGTACCGGACGGTTTACACCTCTCCGATGCCTGAGTGAGAAACTAATAGATGTGTATCAAGTAAATAGTGGAAAAAGGAGTTATTACCCGTAAAAGGTGGTTGTGCTAATGTCTTTATACTCAAGCATGGGAAGGGAGTCTCCCCTATCCTCGATGTGGGACACAGGTTGTTCTTCTGATGCCATATCAGCCCTCTTGTTGTGTAAATAGATGGGCTGTGCTGGCCTTGCCCCGGGCCCTGGGTGGCATCCCATGTGAGCCCCGCCATGGTGGGTCATGAACCCGGCCCATGGCATAGTACCTGGGAGTATCGATGGGGCCCAGCCGATAGTGCCAAACTTAGTTGAGACTCCCCAGTATGTACACCCTGCACTTCCAATTTCATTAAAAACACCCATGCACTATAATTTTTCATCCAATAGGTCATTCCGTCATTTGTCGGTAAAATGGAGTCGTTAAACCGCTGATGTGCAGCCAACTCAGCTCCGATGGGGTCCAAATGGCAGGGAAAATTCTCAAATTAACCCTGGCTCTCTTTTATCCCAAATGGCAGGGGAAATTCTCAAATCAACAACTGTGGCCTAAAATATTGATGTAGTCGGATTGAAAACTAGGTTTACCAGCAATAAACCTAACAAAAGGGTTCTAGAATCTACCAGAGATAAAAGAGAAAATCTCTATTTTATTGATTAAAAGTTGAAAGATGCCTTCTGCAGCCGCTTGCGGTTGCATAAATAAGAGAAAAGTACCATATGGCGACTAATAATGAAACCCTAAATCTCATGGATAAAAACGAAAACAACAAAAAATAACTAGGAAAACCAAAAACGGGTAAAATAGAAAAATGTAGTTTTGAGGCCCTAAACGACCCCGAAAGCCAAAAAAATGCTACAGCTCATGACAAAGCAATGAGTCTTGTTTCTGGCGCGATTCCCTTTCTGGAAAGGTAAGGCACGTTCCAATCGGACACCGAGCTATTTCTTGTCTACTAGTCACTTTTCGTTTTCCTCCTTTAGCACGATATAACTGTTCTTCAAATTGGGCTGTCATCCGTTTTGCATCAAATATATATAGCTCTTTATCTTGAAGATATTTCACTCCTATTAGGAAGGTGAATCTGCAGTGAGTAGCCTGTATATATAGAGGCTAAAGACGAAATACGACACACAACCTCTCAATCAACTAATCTCTCAGATTATCTAAAGTCTCTATGGAGCAAACCTACCTTTAATCTAGTTGAAACCAACGAAGCTAGGGTCACGCCCTAGCAACCCAGCAAAGCTAAAGTCACGCACGCTTTAGCAAAACCCCGTGCTTTATTCTACTTCCCGGTGATTGCTCTGCTCAACCTATAACGTTGAGTATCGACTCGGTGACGCAAGAGATCACACCCCAAGTCCTTATTCGTAAGGCAGAAGTCCTTATCCGTAAGGCAAAGAAAAGAACCCTATGACGAGGTTAGTGCTCTCCTCGTCCACAACATTTGGTAAGAAGTCCGGTCTACGGACACTCCGACGACTACACCTTGGTGTTGGGACGCTCACGAGTTCAAAAGAGACTGTTTGCTAGCCAAACTAGGCTAGAGCTAAATAGCAATTACGTTGCCTAGAGGAAGATTACGTCCAAGACTCCAAGAAGCAATTACCTTGCCGAGAAGATAGCTAGGACAGAGACAAATAATTATGTATTATTGCCTACGATATAGTATCACAACTATTAAGTGTTTTGATTTGATTCAAGGCCAATAACTATAGTCTAAAATATAGTATTTCACTCTTATTAGGAAGGTGAATCCACATATTGAAGATGTTTCGAAGTAGGTAGCCTATATATAGAGGCTAAAATAGAACAACAACACACAACTCCTCAATCAACTAATATCTCAGATTATCCAAAGTCTCTCCGGAGCAAACCTATCTTCAACCTAGTTGAAACCAACGAAGCCAAGGTCACGCCCTAGCAACCCAGCGAAGCTAAAGTCACACTTAAGCAAACCCGTGCTTTCTCCTACTTCCCGGCGATTGCTCTGCTCAACCTACAATGTTGAGTATTGACTTGGTGACACAAGAGATCACACCCAAAGTCCTTATCCGTAAGGCAGAAGAAAGAACCATGTGACGAGGTTGGTGCTCTCCTCATCCACAGCGTTTGAGAAGAAGTCAGGTCTAGGGATGCACCGACGACTACACCATCGGTGTTGACATGCTTGCGCATTAAAAAGAGACTATTTGCTAGCCAAACTAGGCCGGAGCCAAACAAATACTGTGAGAAAGTTGTTATCATGATTTTAAATATTGCACTAGACTGTGTTAGGAGCAGGAGATATCCAGGTTTGGTTTTGTTATTTACTAGAACACTACCCCGCGCTTTGCTGCGGGATGTACATCGTAACCATAATGTGTTTTCTTACTCCCAACCAAAAAAACATAATTGTTCTCATATTGTTAGGTAATATCTGCAGCAAACAGTTATCTTAGCCTTTTGTTATGTGTGTTTTCTAGCAGTTGTCTTGATCTAATGATTCTGATACTTGGTGTTGTGTTATAGTCTCTAGGTTCACACAGAGGAACATTCTAAAGATTTACCCCAAAGGAACATGAAGATGCCTCCTCGAATTTCCAACCACATGTTGGATGGATGCATGGTGTCTCTAATATGCAGGTTAGCTTTGGACAACTGAACAATCCAAATACTCCGTTGCATAGAACCTGCACAACCAAAAAAAAAAAAAACACATTATCACCAGTGGAATACAAAGAAACATCAAAAACCAGATTGAACAGCGCCACTAAACAAAAAACACTAAAAACTATTGATGTCAAAATGAAACCAGTTTCATTCCAACTGCCAAAGATAAATATAACCACCTTAAACCACATTGAAAGCCGTTTTCCTATGTTTCCCTAAATCATAATATCTCACATATTGTCTATTATGCATAATACAAAAACCAAAATCACTTGGCTGGTAAATTATATCTCACACACCTTTTGCCCAAATCATTCAAATCATACACAAAGGTAGGCACTTTTTTGTTCAATTTCATCTTTCCAGTCACCTTCTCAGTTACTTTAAAATATTGAATAACCAAGTCTGCATCAAACTACTCTCCTAACTCTACTCTCCTTTATCTCATATTGCAATTGCACTAATGGCCACTAACGCAGTTGAGGAATATTAACATATATGAAGGAAATAAAGATCACTATGCCAATAACCTCATCAGACGACAGACAATGACTGTCGTCTGATATGTAAAAAATCTGTCGTCTAGTAAGCTGATATCTGATTGACGTTCAGACGACGGGTAAAGCCCGATGTCAGAATTTCACTCAGACGACAGACACCTAAAAAAAATCTGTCGACTGACTGTGCTTAAATATGCACCAATTGTAAGTATATGTGGTTAGATATGTAATAGAACGACAGTCAAATGTTGTTGTTGTCAAACTTTAACAACAGACTTTACAAATAATCTGTTGTCTGTTTTAATGTGAGACGACAATAAAATGTCGTCTGAATGTGTAGAATTTCCATGTTTCTTTGCCAAATCTGTTGTGTGAACTTTATTGTAACAACATCCACTATTAGTTATCTATTGTGTCTCTTGTTGTAAAAGGACAGTTAAATGTCCTTTGAATGTGTAGATGCTTGACGTGTCTTTGGTCTTTCTGTTGTCTGTACTTGTTTCAAACAATAGTTGTTGGTAACTTTCTATTGTTTAATATTATTAAAGACACACACACACACACACACACATATATATATATATATAACTTCCAAAGTATTATCATATATCACAATGATGAAAAAGTCATACTCAAACCATGAAATATAGTCTATTAACAGCAGTATATAAAAACTAATCTACTCCATTGATAAAAGTTTAAGCACGGTTGCTTCAACCTCCTCAAAAGGTCATTCATGAAGGGTGTACTTGTCCCATGAGATCAACAGTGTATCTACTGGTCAAAGACTTCACAACTTGTTTTCTGCAGACTACGTATCATCTCTGCTTCATACAGACGTTCCATGAAAGTAGTGGAAATCGAGAAGTCCCTGCAGTAACAAGATATATAAGTCCCTAAAGGCAATATACTCTCTATAGATGGAACTCCATTTCCTTATCAATGGAGCATAGTATTGCATCATTTAAAGGGTCAAATGGCTATATAGTAAGCAAAATCATTACTCACTTATATGTAGATGCATGTTCAAGCTGGCTTGAGGGATAAATTCGTGCACCAGAAGCAGCATGTCATCCTCTAGGCAGTAACAAATTAGTTTTACAAGATTTGGGTGATCCAGCTATCCAAGGCAGCTAACTTCCATGTATAGGAGGAGCGAAATCCTGTAAAATTGTTTTGGTCAATACTTAGCTTCTATCAATCTTTCAGTAGCACTTTGAGCCACTGAGTAATTGGTAGATGTACCTAATACAAAAATCTAATCAACAAGATATATATGGAGAATTAATGATTGAGTTCATCACTTCAATATTGAATTTTCATCAAAATTTGTCATAATCTATTAAATCTTGTACCTGAGATTTAGGGGAAGGAAACACATTCCAAAACCCAAGTGTTTCATCTCTTGCTCCCGTGACAATTGTCTGAAACAATAAACAATATAACAGATAAGAATATGCATAAAGAAACTTAAAAATCTGCAGAATTATGAGTGAAAGGGATGGAGGATTATGATTAGAAAGAATTGCGGGTACAGAACCTGTCCGCAATGGTGAGATGGCATGAAACTGAAATTGAAAGCAAAGACATTTCTTGGTTGCATGAAACTGAAACCTAAACAAAGATGTATCAGATTGCAGGTCAGAACTTGGTTGTGATTCATCAAACACGTAGAAGAATGAAAAGAATAGGATGTACCACATGGAGGGGTATCAAAATGCAGATAGTCAGCATCAATGAATGTGTGAATGTGAAGTCAACAAATATTTTTAGCAATACTATAAATAACATCTCTAGTAGAGAGAATAATGTAAGACATATTCATTTAATTATGCAGTGATGATGAACTCAAACTTTGAAATGGTGTAAAATGTGGCAGAGATGATCTTTATCGTTATTATTTGATCAGAGAGACATGTTCAATCTCAGAGCTTTGAATTCTTCCATAAAAACCAAATCAATAGAACAGTATATTCAATCCATTTGCAGATTGCCTCAGTCTTATTCCTGATAATCTAAACGGCAATGAATTCAAGTACAAATATTAATGGGGCCTTCATTTACATAGCATTCGTTGTATGATCATAACCCAATTGAGTAAAAACATGAAAATTTAGGAGCTATTGACATACCCAATCCACCAAGAGCCTCCCCCTTCGTCTCTAGACCGTCTTTAGGATTCAATTTTGAAGAACCCCCAATCAATTACAAATGCGACTCATAGAAACAGTACTGTTTCTTTATTACAACGCTGCCAAGGAGCTTCTCCTCCTTCTCCAGCATCTCAAGTGTCTACACCATTAAAGAAACAAAAATTCAGCAGAAAAATGATTCTAATACCAGATAAAAATTCAAACTAAGGCTAAAATGATTCTAATAGCAGATAAAAATTCAAACAACTGAATATGGGAATATCATTCTCTTAAATAAGTTGTACTAAAAGGTTTGTTAGAAAAAGTCTGAACTCAAGAAGATTTGATATCTTTGAATGTTTAGTATAAAATGAAATAATATCTACAAAGTTAATTAGTGGTGGGTACGTGGTACATACTTGCATATTGATCGGAGACTTAATGACTTCATCCCTTCAACAATTTTCAACATGTCCACGATAAGCCTAATATAGCTTTTTCTTTATCAGCTCTCAGGTATCAAAACTCAGGCCTGGGGGTTTTAAAGCCACAACAATTTCATGTAGTAGTAATCATATATAAACTCTAGCATATCATATCTGCAAATTTTATATTAGATCAAAGAATCAAAACCCCAAATTTTACATTAAAACTGGGAAATCGATTAAACATAGTTTAGAGTTTAGATAAATGTTTGCAGACTAAACATCTCTTTTCTATTTGTTCCCAACCCAATCTTTCTCTCTGAGAGTGTCAAAAAAGTTTGGTTCTCGGAGCTATTGAAAAGCTAGAGCATAGACTACAAAAGAAAACCAAATTACATACATGAAGAATTGAATCAGATAAGTATCAATTAACAAAAGAAAGAAATAACAAAAACTTTCGCTTTCACAGATTGTAAAAGTCGAGAAATTGATAATTGTTGCTAAAAACGTGAAAACAAATGACTAATAAAAGGAAATGACTTCAGCTACAAACTTCTTGGTAGCAATTTCTCAATCGTAGCAGCAAATCCATAACTATATAACACCAAATTCAACTTCAATAAAAAAACCCTAACACTTATATCTGCTTCAATAACCTCGTATCCCCAATTCGAATATAACCCATAAACAAACAAAAAAAGTCAAGATTCAAAGGAAATTTCATATTGAAGCCCTAAATCCCCAATCCACCCAAAACCCTAAATAGATCGATGAACATTCAATCTAAGGCTTACCAGCATAGATAAAGAACTAGTGATTGACACCCATGAAATGAGCAATGAGGTTTGGAAGATTTCGCTGTATATGGTTTGAAACAAAGTCTGGATCAGATGGAGGATGAGGTTTCCTTTCTTTCTCGAAGAGGGTTATGAATCGGAGGGTTAGGTTTTGATTCAGCTGGATTTTTGATTTGGGTGAGGACTTTCGATTTGGCGGAACGAAGCTTGGATTCAATTTGGGTGAGAGAGGTAGTGTCGTGTGAAAAGAAGTTGGGAAAAATTTAGATCGAGTTTGATGGATTTGTTAGGGAGAGTTAAAGGCATATATCCCTTCACGTTGTGCCAAAAACAAAAAAAAATCAGGTATGACAAAATTTAAGGTCAATTTATCTCCTTTGACAAGATGACAGATAAGTGTTGTCTGAACAAAAAAAAAAAAATATATATACAAAACGAGCTGAAATCAAATTGATCTCATTTGGTTAGACGACAGATAAATGTTGTGTGAAGACAAACCTGATTCTCAAAACTAACCAACCATGGTATGTTGCTATATTCAGACAACAGTTTTTTCACTGTCTGTCGTTAAAATATATCAGACGATAGAAACCAACCTGTCTGTCGTCTGAACTCTGTCGTCTGATGAGGTTATTGGCATAGTGGATGCAGATCATTTACCTTTGCAAACAAAAATGGAAGAAAACAACTTAAGTCTCAGCCAGGTATGCAAATGGAAAAACCTACGTGAGCAGAGAATGACAACTTAACTCCGATTTTTCTCAGATCTAACTACCAAAAGATCATATATGCATTTCCAAAAACAATGACAGAGATTAGAGTTAAGCTGCTCAGCCAAAACAGAAGCAAGCCCCATGACCTAGATCCCAAAACCTCATAAAACATCAGTATAGCGATTGATGGCTATAAACAATTACCTCTTCTTCTTGCACACCCCCTTCCAACACGACCAGTAAACCTTAAATTCCTCCGACCAAGTCAAAACAAACCCAAAATCAAATCGCTATTCTCCTTCTTTCTAGATCCAGATCGATCACTCCTTTTTTCCTTTCACTGTCTCTCTTCCTCTCTCTTCTTCTCTCTCTCTCCACCAAAACAAATAGAAGGCTCAGAAGCAGCAAGCCAAAAGCAAATCAAATTCCCCCGAACAACCCAGAACAAACCCAGATAAAACCGAGGGGAAATCATATGTTGTGGGGAAATGGTAGCATGGTAATTCAGATAAAACCGAGGGCAATATCGTCATTTCTCACCCTTATGAACAGTTGAATGAACAGGGATGAACAGTTAAGGACATTCGGCTTTAGATTATAGTATAATTTCTGTTCTGTCTATTGCATAAACTTTTGAAGTCATTTGTTCACAGAGTAGTTATACTGTTATACATGTAGAGATCGATGTAACTGGTGCATCAACTCTTATTGGAAAATGGCCGGTCAATTAACTTACTGATATGGGCAATCATTTGTTCATTAATTGAATTCCAATTTTGCTTCGTCGTACAATATTATTACACCGTTTCAGAATCGTTTGATTAGAATCTTTTCCCAACACCGAACTGCTTCAAGGCAGCGTGGTTTTACCGTAAATAATGATGACGAAGCCATAGCAGGGGCTCGCTTCCACTTCATGATCGATCGACCGATCTCAGGTAGGGTTTTTGTAAAGTTTGATTTAGAGAAGAGAAATTTGATGAACGAGAGAAAGAATTGAATTAAATTGCAAAAGACGGTGAAGACTATACAAGCAAAGATTGCAATTGTACTTGCTAAACGGGAGGTCAATTGGACAGTTTATGAACCAGGACTCTCTACAGGCCTGCCTCACATTAAAGGAACCCTTGTAGTTTGTCCTGTGGTTGCTGTAAGTCAGTGGGTAAGTGAAATAGATCCCTTTACTTCAAAGAGAAGTACAAGGTCCTCATGCATCATGGAGACAATAGAGGGAAGAGTTCCAAACAGTTCTTGGTAGAGGCTGATTATAGGAAGCATGTGATGTCTCCCAAAGGATGAAGGAAAGTGCCCACATTGCGGGAAGTTGTTCTAGGATCGAGACAAAATTGTCTATCCACTTGAAATACTTTTGTGGGCCTAATGTTATCAGAAACTGAAATCTCTGGGCAATAGAATGAAATCTCAGGAATAGCATGAACATATGAACTATGAACGCCGAAGGGTTAGCTTCAGAATTGAGTTAATACTTTTGGAGGACAATTAAGAAGTATGGTGAAGGCAAGAGGAAATAAAGCCTTACGCTTCTGTACAACCATATTTATTGCTTCAGCTTCAACTATGGATGAACCGATCCGTCCATCTCCGATATCTGAAGCAATCATTAATGTACAACTTGAAGCTGCTGGTTTTGAGCGAACATAACAATCATGCTTTATATACTCCTCTCTGAGGGTAGCGAGCATGCAGGAGATCAAGTTCCAGGTTTGATATATAATACCCAGGTTTGATTTGGTATCTATTTGAACCTAGTAATCTTACAATTGCCCGGTTATACACTTCTTGAAATACTAAGGTATCTGTTCACTGCTATGTCAAAACAAATAGAATAGTCATTCGTGCACTCTTTACTAATTGGTGCTTGTTAGAATACATAGATTTTGTAGAGACTCCTGCTATTATTTCAAGATATTCTCTTTATGCTTATTGTAATTTGAGGTTTAGGCTCTACGTCCCCCCTTATATTCTGCAGTTTCATTAATCAAGGCTTGAGGGCAGCCGCACTAGCCCTTTTAGTGAAATTTTATTCGAAGATCCCTAAATACTTAATACACACCTCTTACTTAATACACCACCCTTTTGATTTCTTATTCTATCATTTTATTAAATACACCGCTCAAACTACCTGAATTATCCTCAAATCTCAAAATTCTATATATATATATATATATATATTTTGAAAGTGAAGCTTCATTGAAACATTAGTGATTACAATCACTGAGGAGGGCATCCCTTATACAATCGGGAGCAAAAACAAACCATACTTGGCTCTCTAGCGAGTTCAAAGCATGTTTTGCCAAATTATGAACAACTTGATTAGTCTCACGAGGAGTATACAACACTTTAAACTCTACCTTACGACGTAGGAACTCCTTGACTTCATCTAAGAGCAATCCCACACTAGATAAATTTGCTTCCTCCCTTGCAAGAGCTTGAACTAGCAGTAAACAATCCGTCTCAAAGATTACTTTCTCATGACGCAAGGTTTCAGCAAATTTCATCTCTTCCACAAGGGCCATCAACTCTGTATGGAAAGGAGAAGTCATCTGTCTAAGGGGAGCAGTTGCAGCAGCCACAGAACTGCCGCTCTCTTGCCGCAACACCACCCCAAACGCTGCTGCCCTCGTGGAGGCTATATACACCCCATCAGTGTGGCATTTCACCGACCCCGGTGCCAGTTTGGACCACCGGTGTGACTGCCCATTGCTACGCTGTTGTTTCTGGTGGCTTTCTCAGGGTACCTCACACAGAATGCTATACCGTCTAGGGCACTGATCGGCTCCTACATCCTGTATCAAGAACACAACGTTAGAGGGATAAACCGTACCGGACGGTTTATACCTCTCCGATGCCTGAGTGAGAAACTAATAGATGTGTAGAGTAAATTGTGGATAAAGGAGTTATTACCCGTCAAAGGTGGTTGTGCTATAACCTTTATATTCAAGCGTGGGAAGGGAGTCTCCCCTATCCTCGATGTGGGACACAGGTTCTTCTGATGCCATATCAGTCTTGTATTTGTAAAATAGATGGGCTGTGCTGGCCTTGCCCCGGGCCCTGGGTGCCCGGGGTGGCACCTTATGTTAAGCCCGCCATGGTAAGGTGTGAACCCGGCCCATGAAGTAGTACCTGGGAGTACCGATGGGGCTCAGGGTCTAGTGCCAAACCTAGTTGAGACTCCCTAGTATGTACAAGTCCCCCAAGTTCCCGTTCAAGATGTTTCTTGGGTGGGGACTTATTATTTTTTGGTCTCAAGATTTGGGACTAGTGTGCCTATACGTAGTCCCCCAAGTTCCCTCAGAAGAGAAATCTTGAGCGGGCTACGCTGTAGGTAAGCCACTTTCCTGGGACAATCAGGTTGTCCCTGGGACTGGATGGGATGGAGAATTTGAGCCTCCAGTACTCAATGGGGTGGAGATAGCTTGGCTCCGATACTCGATGGGGTAGAAAATATTAGCCTCCGGTACCCAATGGGGTGGAGAGAGCTAGGCTTCGATACCCGGTGGGGTAGAAAATTTTAGCCTCCGGTACCCAATGGGGTGGAGAGAGCTTGTCTCCGATACCCGGTGGGGTAGAAAATTTTAGCCTCTGGTACCCAATGGGGTGGAGAGAGCTTGGCTCCGATACCCGATGGGGTAGAAAATATTAGCCTCCGGTACCCAATGGGGTGGAGAGAGCTAGGCTTCGATACCTGGTGGGGTAGAAAATTTTAGCCTCCGGTACCCAATGGGGTGGAGAGAGCTTGTCTCCGATACCCGATGGGGTAGAAAATATTAGCCTCCGGTACCCAATGGGGTGGAGAGAGCTTGGCTCTGATACCCGATGGGGTAGAAAATTTGAGCCTCCGGTACCCAATGGGGTGGAGAGAGCTAGGCTCCGATCCTCGATGGGGTAGAAAATTTTAGCCTCCGGTACCCAATGGGGTGGAGAGAGCTTGGCTCTGATACCCGATGGGGTAGAAAATTTGAGCCTCCGGTACCCAATGGGGTGGAGAGAGCTAGGCTCCGATCCTCGATGGGGTAAAAAATTTGAGCCTCCGGTACCCAATGGGGTGGAGAGAGCTAGGCTCCGATACCCGATGGGGTAGAAAATTTTAGCCTCCGGTACCCAATGGGGTGGAGAGAGCTAGGCTCCGATACCCGATAGGGAAGACAATTTTAGCCTCCGGTACCCAATAGGGTGGAGATACCTTGGCTCCGATACCCGATGGGGTAGAAAATTTTAGCCTCCGGTACCCAATGGGGTGGAGAGAGCTAGGCTTCGATACCCGATGGGGTAGAAAATTTGAGCCTCCGATACCCAATGGGGTGGAGAGAGCTAGGCTCCGATACCCGATGGGGTAGACAATTTTAGCCTCCGGTACCCAATGGGGTAGAAAATTTTAGCCTCCGGTACCCAATGGGATAGAAAATATTATCCTCCGGTACCCAATGGGGTGGAAAATATTAGCCTCCGGTACCCAATGGGGTGGAGAGAGCTTGGCTCCGATACCCGATGGGGTAGAAAATTTGAATCTCTGGTACCCGATGGGGTAGGCGTTGCATGTCGGCCACATGGGCGGACTAGGTCGCGCAATAAATGCCCGTCCCTTCTTCTGCCGAGGCTTAGAGAAATGGGAGAACGCGTGGGACACGTGTAGCGATCCTACGGAAGAGGGCGTTTCGGTTTCGAGGGTCCTGATGCATTGGAGATTGAATTTAAGAGGGAAACCGACTGTTTTCCCTCACTTTTCGCGAAAAAGAAGCTCGAGAGATTTGGAAGGTTCGCAGCGAAGAGACAGGGAGAACCAAGGGAGAATTGTGAGTGCCTGTGGAGTGAGATCGACCGTCTGCCAAGGAAAAGGTTAGATCTCTCTCTGCCTGTGGATTTTACCTATTTTCTTGCTAGGTTTGCTTCTGTTACTACCAAGGCAGTTTTCTGTTTGTGTTGCTCCTGTTTGCATAAATATAGGAACGGACAATGCCAGTGTCCTTGTTGTGTTGTTTTAGGTTTTTTTTTTTTTTTTTTTTTTTTTTTT
>BDJD01007061.1:28580-64342 GCA_002564525.1 Rosa multiflora
TCGAAGTATTCGATCCGGGGACTTTGGACTTGTTTTTCAATAGGGAGTACTGCTTCTGATCCAAAAGCCATGCAGAAAGGGGTCTCGCCCGTGGCCTCTGTTGTCGTGGTTCTGATAGCCCACAACACTTCCGGGAGTTTAGCGGCCCAAAGACCCTTGGCTTCGTCAAGCTTCTTTTTAAGTATTTTCTTGATTATCTTGTTGATGGCTTCGACCTGACTGTTTGTCTGAGGGTGAGCCGGGGAAGCATAGAGGATCTTAGTGCCGAGGTTCTGTGTGTAAGCCCTCAACTCATCATTGTCAAACTGGGTACCATTGTCCGTGACTATGGTATCCGGGACTCCAAACCTGCAGTAGATGTTCTTCCATAGGAAGTTCTTGACTTTTTCCGTGGTGATGGCGACGAGGGGTTCTGCCTCTACCCACTTTGTTTGGTAGTCCACGGCAACAATGGCGTATTTGAACTGTCCTACTACTGTGGGAAGTTTACCAATCAAGTCCAAACCCCACTGACAGAACGGCCATGGTGCAAGGAGGATGGAAAGGGCGATGGGCGGTACTCGTGGGATATTTGCGTACATTTGGCATTTGTGGCAAGAACTGGATATAGTTTGAGCCAGGGCCGACATGGTTGGCCATAAATATCCTGCCCTTAGGGTCTTGTGTGCAAGAGATCGAGCTCCGGCATGGTTACCACATACACCAGCGTGAATGTCAGTCATTATTTTGTGACCTTCCTCCAGTGTCACACACTTCAGGTTGGGAAAGCAATGTCCTCTTCTGTAGAGTTTGCCATTCATGATCGTGTATTGAGCTGCAATGTCCTCTTATGTAGAGTTTGCCATTCATGATCGTGTATTGAGCTGACCTTAGCTGCAGTCTTCTAGCCTCGACCTTATCATCCGGTGCTAGGCCATCAACCATGAATTTTAAAATTGGGTCCATCCATGAAGCTTTGTGATGCACCGAAAATATTTCTGACACCGTTTTGGAAGTGCTAGGTCCCGCGAGTATTTCAACTTTAGTGGTCCCATAGGTAGGGTTTGGAGAAGTTGATGCGAGCTTAGCAAGAGCGTCTACCTTGTCGTTTTCTGCCCTCGGTATTTGGGTAAAAATGTAGGAGGGGAACCTCTGAACTAAAGCCCGGGCCAAGGCCTGGTAGGAGGACATGTGGGGGTCCTTTGCCTCGAAGTTACCGCTGACCTGGTTTACGACCAACTGGGAATCACTGAAGATATGGAGGTGTTGGACCCCTAGTTCCCGGGCGATCTACAGACCGGCTATGAGTGCCTCGTATTCTGCGGTATTATTCGATGCTTTGAAGGCAAATTTGAGGGCGTACTCGTAGACTTGCTCGTCCGGGCTAATTAGTAGGATGCCGGCTCCGCTAGTTTTCTTGTTGGATGATCCGTCCACGTATAATCGCCAAGTGCTTGGCAGAGATGGATCCAAGGCTAGCGGTTCAGGTGGTTCCTTGTTTGGGTCATGGGAAGGGATTGATTCGGAAATAAAATCGGCCGCTGCCTGGCCTTTGATGGCTGTCCGGGGTAGGTACTTGATATAGAATTCCCCAAGATCGACGGCCCATTTAATTAACCTGCCCGATGTCGCTGGTTTCTGCAAAACCTGCCTCAATGGGTGATTAGTGAAAACGGTGATAGAATGTGCTTGGAAGTAATGTCTGAGCTTTCGGGCTAATACCAGGAGGGCCAGTGCTACTCTTTCAATGTCCGGGTACCTGGACTCTGCACCAGTGTAACCTTTCCCAGCGTAGTACACTGGGTACTCGCAATCGGATTCCTTCCTAATCAGAACTGAACTCACAGCAGTTGCCGATGCTGCCAGATATAAGTAGAGCATTTCTCTGGGAACAGGTTTGTAGAGTAGACGTGCCTGTGACAGGTACGACTTCAAGCCAAGGAAAGCAGCCTCGTGCTCCGCTGTCCAGGCTATCACCTCGACGTGTTGGGTTTTTAGCAGTTTGAAGAAAGGGGTACACTTGTCCGTCAGCCTGGAGATGAATCTTGACAGGGCGGCCACCTTACCTATTTGAAGAAAGGAGTACACTTGTCCGTTAGCCTGGAGATGAATCTTGACAGGGCGGCCACCTTGCCTACAAGAGATTGGACCTCGTTCCGGTAGGTTGGGGATACCATGTCTATTATAGCCTGCACTTTCTCTGGATTGGCCTCAATTCCCCTGTAGCTGATGATGTACCCGAGAAACTTTCCGGCCTCGACCTCGTAGATGCACTTCTGTGGGTTAAGCCGCGTCCCGTTGCGCAATATGATGGTGAAGACGATTGACAAGTTGGCTACATGATCCTCCTGAGTTAAACTTTTTACCAGCATGTCGTCCACGTATACCTCCATGATAGTACCGATAACTTCCTCAAACATGGAGTTGACGAGTCGCTGATAGGTGGCACCTGCATTCTTTAACCCGAAAGGCATGACCTGGTAGCAATAGAGACCTTTGTCTGTAGTGCAGGTAGTGTGCTCCTCGTCTGCTGGGTTCATTCGAATCTGGTTGTACCCGCTAAATGCATCCATGAAGCTAAGTAACCGGTACCCAGCGGTGGAGTCGATCAATTGATCAATTCGCGGGAGCGGGAAGCTATCTTTAGGGCATGCCCGATTGAGGTTTGTGTAGTCGACACACATGCGCCATGTTCCCGGGGATTTCTTTGATACCATTACCACGTTGGCTAACCACCGGGGGGATGTTACTTCCCTGACAAAGTTGATGGAGATCAACTTCTTTACCTCAACCTGGATAGCCCGGTACTTATCGTGTGTGAAGGCCCTTCGCTTTTGTCTTACCGGTGTTGAGTAAGGAACGATACTAAGATTGTGTGTCGCTACTTCTGGCGGTATCCCGGGCATGTCCTCATAAGACCAAGCGAATGCGGATGTGTTAGAGCGGAGAAACGAGATTAATCCTTCCCTGACAACGGGAGACAGTCTTGTACCAATCCTAACAGTTCTATCCGAGAACTGCTCTGACAGCACCACTTCTTCAATGTCTTCTATGGCACCAGGCCGTTCTTCGTCCAGGTTGGTATCGGCCCTGGGATCCTCGTATCTGTCCAACAGAGGGTTAGTAGCTACGTGCAACATTTCAGACTTTCCCTTACCGCGGGATACCGTTAGAGAATAGCATTTCCTTGCAGCGGCCTGATCACCCCGGATCTTAGCCGTGCCAGCCGGGGTCGGTACTTTCATCATCAACATGTGACCTGCTATGAAGGTTTTCAGACGCCAAAGTGCCGGTCAGCCCAGGATAGCAGTATAGGACGAGACGCAGTCCACTATAATGAACTCTATTTTGATGGTCGAACAATTTGGACTTTCACCTATCGTGATCGATAGGTAATCTGATCCGAGTGGTTGGACGTTGTCTCCTGAAAAACTAATGAGGGGCTCATTATCCTGTGGCAGTTTGGCTCTTCCTCTTTTCAAAGCTTTCTATGCATCGCGAAATAATATGCTAACCGAGGCCTCGGTGTCTATGAGTACCCTGGACATT
The DNA here is from genome assembly GCA_002564525.1 of Rosa multiflora. Lineage (NCBI taxonomy): Eukaryota > Viridiplantae > Streptophyta > Magnoliopsida > Rosales > Rosaceae > Rosa > Rosa multiflora. The sequence goes on from BDJD01007061.1 coordinate 32,109, forward strand.
ATGTAGTGATCCATTTGGAGTGTGATTATGAAGGGATCATCATGGGGCATCCTCAGATCAGCTTCCTCCTCCTGCAGGAATGTCACCGATGTCCACTTGGTGCCACTGTTTTGCTGCGGGGCTTTGTGGAAGTTGAAAACTTCTGGACGGCTGAAACTTGAATTTCATTTCTTCCCCTGGGTGGGCGACTCTTTCGGACCCCCACCGTGGATGGTGAAGATCTGGCCGTACACGTCTACAGCTCCTATCTCCTTGGCAGGTAGGTATCGTTGGAGCTTGCCCCTTTGGATGAGGGACTCGATGGTATTTTTTAAAGCAACACACAGATTGGTATTGTGTCCGGCATCCTCGTGGTAAGTGCAGAATTTTCCGGTATCCTGCCGGGTAAGTTTGCTCTTCGGGAACTTCCTTGGGGGTGGTCCCGGTATCTCATCCCTGTTTTCGTTCCAGATGGTTTCGTATGAAGCGTTCAGGATTGTGAACACTTCATACCGGGGTGGTGGTGGTGTCCTTGGACCCTGCTGTGCCCTTTGCTCCTGGGTAGGGTGGGTATTCCCGTAACTGTTCGACCTGGACGAGGATTCTTTGCTTCTTTTGCTCGAGGTATGGGGTGACCTTTCATGACTGTGGACCCACTCCCTCTTTCGTGGCTCATCCCCAATCGTCGAAGTCGGTGTGGGAAATCTTAGCTCTGGTCTCGGCGTGTCTCCGTATGTTTCAAATTCGGCCTGAGCATGTCTGATGGCAGTGGCCATCAGTTCGTCGTAGCTAGCTGGAGGATTATGGTTGATCCCGTAGAGAAATTCTCCTTGCCTTAGGCCCCTTCTGAAAGCCAGCTCAGCTAGTTCCTTATTGAGGTCCCGGTACTTAGCGGTAGCTGCTTGCCATCGATTTACAAAAGACTTGAGGGTTTCATCTTCTCCCTGCTGGACCTTCAGTAGGCCCTTCGGTGTGTGTATTCCATCAGTGCGTAAGATGAATCGAGCGATAAATTTGTCAGCCAACTCCTTAAAATTCCCTACAGAACCGATCGGCAGTTCGTAGAACCAACTTAAAGCCTCCCTGGACAGGGTTTCCTGGAACATGTTACAACACACTTCGTCCGTATATCCCTTGGCGTTTGTTTGCGATCGGAAAGCCTGTAGATGTTGGTAGGGATCTCCAACTCCCGGATAGTCAATTTTCAGTGGTTTCGATGCATTCGCTCGAATGGCTCCCCTAACCTGTTGGGTGAAAGGCCCCGGGCGGTCCTCGTAACTGTTCATAGCTCTCCAAGTGTCTCTATTTTCCGTGGCCTGTACCCTTGCCTGTAGGGCATGCAAGGAGTTGCTCATTTGTACGAGTAATGCCGTGTTTGCGTCGGGTACTGGCGTGATACCGTGAACTGGCTGTGGTAACGGTGGAGGTGGTAGATGCCTCAAGCTTTCCAGGAATAAGTCTACCGGTACCTGGATTAACCTCTGGCTGCCCTCCGTAGGAGGTGCTGGTGCGGTGTTGGTGTTTCCTGTTATCGAGGCAGCGTTCAGGTATGCTAGCTGGGATGCTCTAGACAGGGCCTGAGTAAGTGCCTCGTTGTGCTGGTGCCTCCTGTCTAGTGCTCGGGCCAGCGCCGCGTTTTCATCTTCCAAATCCTGCATTCTCTGTTGCGCAAGGCGGTTTGTTTCCTTATCGGTACTCCGTTGTTCCCGATCGATCCTGGATTGCTCCCTGAAGGCTGCGATCTCAGCTCGCATAGACTCTAACTCCGATACCGGGGTCACCTGATCTGGGACTATTGGGTCCAAGGATCCGAGACCATGGATTTCCTCACGACCAGCTGGCGCCTCTGCTGATGAAGTTCCCGGGGAGAATACAAGTGCCCAGGCGACACTTCTCCCCTCACCTGCCATTTCTGGCTCACTCATATATCTGGGCCCCTATCTGGCGCGCCAATGTTTCTGGTGGCTTTCTCCGGGTACCTCACACAGAATGCTATACCGTCTGGGGCACCGATCGACTCCTAAATCCTGTATCAAGAACACAACGTTAGAGGGATAAACCATACCGGACGGTTTATACCTCTTCGATGCCTGAGTGAGAAACTAATAGATGTGTAGAGTAAATTGTGGATAAAGGAGTTATTACTAGTCAAAGGTGGTTGTGCTATAACCTTTATATTCAAGCGTGGGAAGGGAGTCTCCCCTATCCTCGATGTGGGACACAAGTTCTTCTGATGCCATATCAGTCTTGTATTTGTAAAATAGATGGGCTGTGCTGGCCTTGCCCCGGGCCCTGGGTGCCCGGGGTGGCACCTTATGTTAAGCCCGCCATGGTGAGGTGTGAACCCGGCCCATGGCGTAGTACCTAGGAGTACCGATGGGGCTCAGGGTCTAGTGCCAAACCTAGTTGAGACTCCCTAGTATGTACAGCTGCCTCTCCATTCCACTAGCTTTCTGAAACTCCTACAGCCATCCCAAACTCAGTAGCGCCGCCTCAGTTGGCCGCTGCTGCTTATTCTCCCATAACTGAAAATTCCGATTCTTCCAGATAGACCATAATACTACCAAAGTCTTAGCAAACTGTTCCTTGGATTGAGTAGTAGCCAATGCCAACAACAAGTCTCTAAATTCTCCAACCCCAGGCCCTCCAAACACTATATTCGCTGCACCCCATACTTGCTGAGCATATGGGCAATTAGCAAAGATATGGACAATATCTTCATGTTGATACGAGCATATATAGTAAGCACCCCATTTCACCATTATAACCCTTCCTACTCAATGTTGCCCGCATAGGTAACACACTACCACGCATGTATAGCTACTTTTCCAGGGACTTTAACTCCCCAAATCAACTTCCAAAGAGGCCAAAAAGGATCAGGAGCCCTATCAGGAGCAAGAACCATCCCACTCGCAATATCCTTGGCCACAAAATAAGCACTATTAGTAGTGAAAATACCATGCTTATGAAAGTGCCAAACCAGCCTATCTTGTACTACCCGGCGACTCAGTGGTATAGAAAGAATTAAATCCACATCTGCAGGTGAGAAGTAGGCATCTAACTTTGCCTTATCCCAGTAACACAGAATAGGGTCAATTAACTCAGCAATGAATTTTGGATTACCAAGATTTGGAGGAGAGGATGGACATCTAGGGTACTTAGCTGGAATCCACTTATCCTTCCAGATTTCAATCTTCTCACCAATACCTACCCGCCACCGCAAGCCTTGTACTGACACATCTTTGGCCTCCATTGTACTTCTCCAAGAGAAGGAAGGTGTTGTACCTAATTAAGCATGCAAAAAATCACTGTTAGGGAAATATAAGGCTCGATAAAGCTGAGCAATTAGAGACCCTGGATTCTGTAAAATACGCCATCCCTGTTTAGCCAACATAGCCATATTGAACCAATGCAGATTTTTGAATCCCAAACCTCCCTCCTGTTTAGGCACACACAGCCTCTCCCATGAACGCCAATGGATTTTATTTTTTTCACCTGTATCCCCCCACCAGAAACCGGCATAAAGCTGGTGTAAATCATCACAAATACCAACAGGCAACATATAACAATTCATCACATAAGTAGGGACGGTTTAAGCCACCACCTTAATTAGGATCTCCTTTCCCGCACCACTCAACAACTTGACCCTCCAACTGATCAATTTTTTAGAAAGTCATTCTTTGATATAACTGAAGGCAGCGGTCTTACTACGCCCCACATACGTAGGCAGGCCTAAATAGCGATCATGTTTATCAACCCTTTGTACACCCAAAATACCCGCCAAGGCCAATTACCTGTTGAGGTCCAGATGTCGGCTGAAGGCTACACTGCTTTTCTGCAGATTAATTCGTTGTCCTGAAGCAATTTCATACGTATAGATAATATTCCGAAACTACTGACACTCCTCTTTATTAGCAGTTCCAAATAGAAAGCCATCATCAGCAAATAAAAGATGATGCAATACAGGAGCTGAAGAATTGATAAGCATACTGGACACCCACTGCTGATTGACAAAATGTAGGATAAGAGAAGATAAGCCTTCGGCACATAAAATAAACAAATATGGAGACAGAGGATCCCCCTGGCGAACCCCTCTAGACGGTTTCACATATCCACAGACTTCCCATTTATCAAAAAAGAGTAACTGACCGTCGTAACACTTGTCATCACCAACTCCACCCAAGAGGCCGCAAACCCTAATTTTAACAGGATGCTTCTGATAGTCCCATTCCAATCTATCATATGCTTTGCTAATATCAAGTTTAAGAGAGAAGTGGGCATCATCAACTTGTCGATTAGTATGCAAGTAATGAGCCACCTCTGTAGCAATCAGAGTATTATCCGATATTAGTCTGCCAGGAACAAATGCACTTTGCAAGGGGGAGGTAACATCATTCAGTAGCCGCTTCAGCCTGTTAGCTAGCACTTTCAAACAAATCCTGTACAGCACATTACATAATGCAATGAGTCGAAGATCTATCATACTTTTAGGTTCAGAAACTTTAGGAATCAATGTCACATGTGTGAAGTTCATCTCAGTCGGTAAAACACCTGAAGACAAAAAAGATTTCACAGCGATACATACATCAGGACCAACCACATGCCAATACTTCTGGAAGAAAAATGGGGACATCTCATCAGGACCTGGAGCCTTTGATGGATGCATTTGGAACAAAGCTGTTTTCACCTCCTCATCCGAGTACGGAGCTAACAATTCTTGGTTCATAGATGCAGAAACCCTAGGTTGTACAGTGTTCAAGATAATATCGAAGGCAGTCTCATGTACTCCCTCAGTGGAGAACAAACTCGAGTAATACTCTATAACCACACCTTCTATTTCTTTGGACTCGGACACCCAAACACCATCACAGTTGAGCAAACCCTTGATCGAGTTTCGTGCATGTCTATTAGATTCTCTACGATGAAAGAAAGATGTGTTCCGATCACCTGCTTTAAGCCACAACGCCTTGGACCGTTGGATCCAGAAAGTCTCCTCTTGGGTGAGAAGCTCTTGAAAGCGGACATTCAAGGCCTATTTCTCACTATTATGCACAGGGTCAAATGGCATACTCAATAATTCATTTAAGCGACTACGTACAGCCCTCATCTCAGCTTGCCTAAACATGAAAGTAGGCTTCTGCCAAGCTTGCAATTCCCTACTAGTATGCTTAATCTTCGATGCGGCTCGACTAACTAGATCACCTTGACACTGTACACTGCCCACCCCTTCTGCACTATATTTTCACATTCAGAATGGGACGCCCAGAACTGTTCAAACCGAAACCTGTATTTATGGTAGCGTCTAGGTTGAGGATGCTCACAAACCTGCAGAAGCAAACCTATATTTATAGTAGCGTCTAGGTTGAGGATGCTCACAAACCTGCAAAAGCAAGGGACTATGATCCAACGTACTTGGATCCAAGTGAGTCAAAGAGGACTTAGGGAATAAGTCCCGCAGCTCCGCCGTCCATAACACTCGATCCAATCATTCCTTAGTCTGATGATCAGACCACGTGAAAGGGCTACCGGAAAACCCCATATCCAGCAGAGAACAATCCATCATAGCCTCTCCAAAAGATTGCATTTGTGCTAGCCTCCGAACACCACCTCCAGACTTCTCTGCCCTAGTGAGAATCTCATTGAAATCTCCCACTATAACCCATGGCAGGGATGATTGCGCCGCCAGTTGTCGCATCAATGCCCAGGTACGACTCCGATCGCTGGTCTGTGCATACCCATATATACCAGTTAACCTCCACTCATTCGGAGACCCTGCAGCCCCAATAGAAACATCGACATGTCGGACAGAATAGTTCCTAATATGAAGCGGAACATCATTCATCTAGAGAAGCGCCACCCCCGGTGATTCCTCACTCCCCTTCTTTCCCAAACAATTATCAAATCCCGTCTTGATCCGTAAAGATTCAAGTTGCCCTTGATCACAGAGAGTTTCTGATAGAAATAGAACACGAGGTTTCTCCTTTCGAATCAGATCAACCAGCGCTCGTCGGCGACAACCTCCCACAATACCCCGACAATTCCAAGCTAAGACGCAAAGACTCATCATCAATCACAGCCCAAAGGCCGCCCTGCGCAGCTACCGGCGGTTGCTGTTTACTACTCAGACCCCAAGTCGTGCTCTGCTAGGGTTTCCTTTATAATTCTACCATAAACTTAACCTGTATTATCCTCAAAATTCTATATGAAATACTATATATAAATTAATATGAAAATCATCATGGCAATCTTTATCATAATCACAACATTCTATATATATCATGATGAATTTAAATGCGTTTAATTATCAAAATCATCATAATAATTTTAATTATTATCGTGATACCTGTACAATCTAAACAATTTTGTTATTCAAAAGAGTGATGCTACATACCCCAAATATATTTACCAAAATTTGATCCCAAATGATGTGGCAAGTGATGTGTCAACTGCCATAATGACCATAACTTGATAATTTCCAACTTGCTTTATTATTTTCAATTTGTGCCTATTATTTTCATCTATTTTCAGGGAAAAAACTGAAGATCATAAACGCAGTAAGTTTCATTCATATGCAGGCCATTGTTTTCTCTCTTTTCAAACCCTAGAATCGAAGACCATTCTCTTGTAGCAATTAATATTGAAATAGACATGGTTCCATAGATCTTAACTTCCCAATATGCTCATTCTCTAATTGAAGAAATAAAAAATTCTAAACATTTTTAGGTAGAAAACTGATGGGCAGGAGATGCAAAACTACATCTTCAAAGGTCAAGCATCTAGTAAAAGAACTTGCTCATCTCTAGTTGAGCTAGGTTCCATTTTTGTGCAGCATATATAAATATTATTAAATTGAGAAAAGATGAACGTGCTCTTAGGTTGGATTCATGAATCAATGTTCGGGTAGCTAGAACCCTAAATGAAGATAAAAATACCGGAGTTTCTTTTTTCTTTTCTTTTTCAAATGAAAAGAAATAAATAAAACAGAAAGTGGACATGTCAGAAACTATTGGGATGAAAATGATTACGGGGTAATGTGGCAACTGCCAAATCATTTGGGACTCAATTTTGGTAAAAATATTTGGGATCCCAAACATTTTTCTATTCAAAATTGCTGGTAGTCAAGATTGTTGAAAATAATCAAGAACACATGATGAGGATTGCAACTAGGTTTATAACTACATTGTTGTTATTTTCTCTCCATTAGTTATCATGAAACAACATATACAATCATAAAGATTTTGTAATGCAAATTTGCTAGTAGTCAAGCTTGTAGAAGAAGATTCCAATTAGGGTTTATATATATCATACTGTTGAAGGAAAACCTAATTTGTGTTTTGCCCAAACTCTAGGTTACTTGACCTAGTGGTAATAGGATTTAATTAGAAGGATCTAGAATCCTAATCAATGTAGAATTACTTTCCTTGTATGATTGAGATTCTATGCATTGTAATCCTCTATATAAAGAGGCCCCTATTATCAATGAGAATACACAGCAAATTCCTCTCAAATTCAGTTTCTCTACAACACGTTATCAGCACGAGCCCTAACCCTGAAACCCTAAATTCGTAGCCTTCAAATCCCAGAAACCTCAGCCGCCCAACTCGAAGATCTCAACTCCATATACGTACAAGAGTTATGCTATATAAGTGAGAATGCTACAAAACATTAGTAAGTTTTCATTGCCTTGAAATATTATATCTTAATATATATAATTTTGGACATTTTTAGAAAGAGCAATAGATACATAGTAATGTGGGCGCATGATCCATTATTATTATTATGTTTGTGCAAAGCATTATATATCTTGGTTATGTGAGGCTTATACTCTATAAGTTTCACTATTATTTATTTTCACTTCATGTTTTTTTTTTTTTTGAATCAATCGATCAATGATTGTAATATTCATCACAAGCCAGAATAGGTCATTATATACCCTTTCGCTGCCATTTAAGGTCATAGGCAGACAAGAAGATAGTGGTAGTACCCACAGTGATACATAGAAATAGACATACTCATTATACAGTCAAATACATAGAGATAGCGGAATCCTCCTTTGGTACTACTCTAGAGGCACTAGAGGTAAATAGAATGCATAGAAATGCATAGCTTCCTAATACAAGAAAATTATTGTAAATAGATAAAACTAAAGACATAGGAAGGGCCTAGGGCAAAAACACCTTAGCCCAAATTAGAGCCCAAGAGAGTAGCCCCAAGAACATGGGCCCAGCAGCAAAGGGATGTCCCAAGCCCGCCATACCATCCCTAACCTCCAGCCGTCGACCACGTCGCCCGATCCACAACCGCCATAACCTCCCTCACCGAACCGCGCAGAAAACCTAGCCACGCCGCCACCACGATCCAAACAGATTCACCATCGCCACGCCGCCCTAGTCATCCTAGAAAACCAAAGCCTCGTCACTACATACCAAACCGCCATAGCCACGTCGCCACAGATCCTGGAAATTCCATGCTGAGGATGCCCACCGCTACGTCCTGGAAGCAGTCGACAACCATCGTACCTGCACAATCCGACTGACCCGGACTCCATCATCACCCATTCTACTCAAAACCTTGAGCCACAGGCACCGCACTCATAAGCCTGTAGGCATAGCTTTCAAATACCCATTCGGCAGCCACCCAATACTGGCATGGGGAACCAAAGCCGATCTCGAGCGCCGCCGGACGAGAAGAAAATTGTAAAACTGAGGCGCCGAGTCCGAGTTTTTTGGAGAAAGAGAAAAACTCTATTCACTAAATGTATCTTGAATTATACATTTTATTCCCATATGGAGGAATATATACCTCCTATAAAAAAAATGATGATCTATTTCAAGCTCACAGGAAATTTAAAATGCAGATTGTGGACATCAAAGCAATATGGCAAAAACTATGAATGATCGAATTCATTCAATATGACAAATAGTCATATATGCCTCAAGAAGGCTATAGTACTTGAGACTATAATATATATTAAATCTGGGGAGGGGGGGGGGGGGGGAACGCGCGCTTAAGCCCACAAGGGAGTCACCTAGGGAAGAAACTCAACTTCTATGATTGGAGATCCCATGAAGGAAGTTCAATGTGGTAGAAACAATCCATACTGCGTGACTCACTCACATAGCACACAAATTTTAGGGAGACATCCAAAAAGAGATTCTCTTGCACATCTTTAAGGCATTGTGCTATATTAATGTGAAATTAAGGAAAGATATTTTACCTTGAATGAGTTTCGAGGCAATTAAACTCCTGCGGAGTATTGTCACATGTACTCTTGGAGAATTCACCTAAGTGAGAGTAATTGTGAGGTTGCAACTGTAAGAGATGGGCTGCTCTTTAATAACTCTCATGAGAATCAAGATTAAGCACATGACCATAAATATCGTTAACCCGCACCAAGTTTACGTATCGATATCATGTGTGTGACCAATGTGTAATTTGACTAAAAAGGGTCTAGTTCAAGATATAGTTCACTATGATTCCTTCAAATGAAAGTTGTTTACACGAAGTGTAGGTTCAAGTCTCGAAGACACCTACAACTATTGCATGGCATAAAAGTTTCCCAAATTTCATTCTCTCAATCATCCCATCTTTTTGAGTTCATGGAGTTTTGAATCTTATGGGGGATTGTTGGTTTTCTGTTAAAATTATTAAGATTCAAAACTCATATTTTATTTAAATACTATTTATTTATTTAAATTGAAGAGTCATATCTTTTCAAAAGGTGACGATGAGTTCTATAAATACTTAACTCTTTAGACAAAGAGTGGACGTCTTTGTATTGCTCTCATTCTCTTACTCTTCATCTTCCTTCTTTCCATTCATATTTCTTATTCCTTGGGCAATTGATAAACACTTGGCACCCCGTCTACTGTTAGTCATGCAAAGTGGATTAGACATCCTGTGAGACTTCAAGGGTTGTATCTTGAAGTTGTAGATGACCGTTATGACCTGCACGTAGGGAGACGTCTACCGCTTTAATTAGGACAGCGAATGCGGTGCCTCTCTTGTACTCACAGGCACGACTCTTCAATTCTATTCTTCTTTATCTTATTTGTGTATATATGATCTGCTTAATTGATTTGGTTATTTGATTAGTTTTATTATATATGATTATTTGATATCATAAATTCCAACATACTCTTCATACATTTCTTTATGGATCAGCTATATATTCATGCATGTTTCAATTAATTGATTCTTGATCCATGTTCTTACCATCTGCTGTGCTCGATCGGTGGTGGACTTATGGTATGACGGATCATTAATCCACACTCCTCTCGATATGGAAGGTTCCACCTTCTCCACCACCACTCTCCACATGTGATAACTGTTTGGCTCCAAAACCAGTCTGGGTGCAAACTGTCACTTTTGAGTGCGCGGAAGTGCCAGCACCGTAGGGTGCAGTTGTCGGGGCGTCCCTTGACCTGACTTCTTGATCAAACGTTGTGGACGAGGAGAGCACCAACCTTGTCACAAGGTTCTTTTCTCTGCCTTTTGGAAAATGACTTCTTGTCTTACGAGTAAGGGCTTTGGTTGTGATCTCTTGCGTTCACCAAATCGATACCCAATGTTGTAGGTTGAGCAGAGCAATCACTGGGAAGTTTGGAGAAAGTACGGGTTTTGCTAAAGCGTGACTTTTGTTTCGCTGGGTTGCGAGGGTGTTACCCTTGCTTCGCTGGTCGAGATAGTATCGGTGGCAGTGGTACTAGCAGTCGGTTCCTGGGAAGACTAGGACTGGAAGTACGGTCGCCGGGTTGGTTTGGTGGCACCGATAGTCTGCTCTTGAGGAGACTGGGACTGGAGTGTGGTCACCGGTAAGAGAGGTTGCTCCGGGGAGACTTGGGTAATTATAGAGATTAATTGGAGAGTTGTTATCTTTGTTGTATCACTTTAGCCTCTATATATAGGCTATTGCAGATTCTCCTTCCTAATAGGAATGCAATACTATATTTTAGGCCACAGATATTGACCTTTAAATCAAATCAAAACTCTTAATAGTTTTGATATCTATCGTAAGCAAATAAAGATTAACTCTGTCGTAGCAATATTTTAGGCAAGGTTAATTACCTTTTAGAGTCCTGGACGCAATCTTCCTCTTCAGAGAACTGTAGGATATGCATGTCTATATGTTCATATATATTTTCGCGAGGACTCCCTTAGCTCGCGACATGCAATCAGAAAGGATATTTGCAATTAAAAGTGATTGTCCCTTCCATGTGTGAGACCTTGATTCCTTGCTTAATTGGTCCACCATAGGACTTAATTGTATGGGCTATCTTGAATATGGCTAGAGGAGGACAACATGTTTGCCATGTTTAATTGCATGGGAAACCTTCCTTAATTGATAAAGCCATGACATGCACGTAACCAGGACTCCTTGTTGATCTTTTGCCAAATATGTCCATTAGAATCCTAGCCAAATACAACCATGAGGCCATCTTTAATGCAAAGATCTATCCATATGATCCGTCTTCGTAGCCAAGTAAAGCACCATTAATTATCAAATCTCTTGATAATTACTAGTAAATCCATGAATATCACGATTCGCCCCAAAATTGCTTGGTCTCCAAGTATGCCCTATTTAATCTCTAAATAATATATTTCGAGCTTATCGGAAATATATAACTTGGGCCACCGATATTGGCCCGGTTTTCTTCGAGTCCCCCTCGTCGGGGAAAATGTTAATTTTGGGTTCAAACATTGCCCCCTAGACCTAGAAGTCAAAGTTTCTCGTCTTGACCAAAGAAGTCTTGAGTCAGTACTCGTCTTACAATAACGTCGTTTTAAAGCCACTTGCATTGGCTTAATTGATAAGTACAAACTTGAAATCACTTGACTGATTAAGTATAGGCCTCTGAAAACCTAACTCAATCTTGATAGACAAAGATTCGCGGATGATGTATTCGCCATAAGTCTTCGAATTGCTCCAGAAAGTATCGTCAACCTGGATGAAAAACTTTTATTTTTAGGCCACTGGAATTGGCCTCAAAGAGCTTAAAACACTACGTAAGTCTTGAGCAAGAATAGTGGCAAAGTAAAACTTTGGTAAAAACTTAAAAGCCACAGGTGTTGGCCTTAGAAGTACTAAGACACTAAAATCTTAATATGAAGTTATGAAGTTTGGCATTAAAGTAACGCCACAAAAATGCTCTATTTGCCCCCCAGCTTTAGTGAAGCAAGTTGAGCTATGGGTTGGCGAGACTTGGGAAGGGTGGAATGCCCCCCATGCGAATTCGCTTTTGACCGCGAGTGAGTAGCCTTCGCTGCCCTTAACATGCCGCTCGCGAAATTCCATGGCAAAATATACGTCTGCCTTCGCGACCCTTATGCCTTCATCTCTTAAGGAAAATGCAAGCTTTCCACATAAAGTGAATATGCCGGATGTGCTGTCTGAGATCATGATTGAATCATGGCCATTCGAATTATGATACATGGCCAAGTGAGACCACCAACATAGCATACGCAGGCGCCATGCTTGCTCGTGACATCTTAACCATATGGGCTTTAATTATGCTTATTAGTTGAAAGCCATTAAGCCACTATGCTGGCCTCATGCTTGTAGGAACTTTGCTATCATTCAATTAAAGAGCATACATGCTTTGTAGGAGGTTCTGTTGAAATTTGATAACAAACTGATGATCACGTGACAACCTTGTCCCACCTCCACACATGTCATGACTTCAAGGAAGAAAGCTGAGAGGCTAAGCTATGGCCACATGTTTTTGGCCATTAAAGAATGGTGATCATGACTCCATCTAACTAGCACAGGTCTCTAGCAAAGACTAATCATATACTGTTTCCTGGCCCATATGTTGTTCCCCCATGCGAAAGAAACGCTTGTGGTCGCGAATATGTAGCCTTCGCGCTATCTTAACTGAATGCTTCTTTGCTTCCCTTCGCTGCCTCTTGGAATGACACGTATCGTCAAAAATCATGGCCGATGCACACTTTTGCTGCAAGTACATCAGTTGGATGACCTCTCTCCCTCTTAATTACATATATGTGAATAATGAGCATGTAAAATATTATTTGGACCTAATATTATCTACATTAAGTAAATAACAAACTGATTAAAATTATTACAATAAATGAGAAATATATGAATTATCTACCTAGACACCTAATGAGCTTTGGTATGTCACTCATATGGTTAGGAATCCATTTTGATAAAGATAAATATCTAATTAGTTGATATGATAATTCTAGCATCTTTCAGAAATAACTCATTGGCTAGAATCAAGGATTCTAGCTTTTATGGGAAGACCTATCTAGATTGTATATATAGGTGCTTGAAGTCCCTATTCACTATATCTAGCTTGTATATTCCAACCTATCCGAGGTTGTCGCTGGCCTCCGTTGCTCAGGGTTGGTTTTGGTTGCACAATAATTCTCTGTTGTAATGACTTTTTTTTAATATTTTTTTTTGTGTGCAGCGGGTCTGCATTATAACCTGACGGGTGAAGAAGAGTGCCGCGTGGCAAGAATTCGAGGCTGTTGGCAGAACCGTAACCTGCCAGACTTTCATCTACTCACGGAGTGGGAGTTGTTTGCCAATCAACAGTTGACGCGAGCCCTAGGTAAGTGTCTTCCACTGATGTGTGTTTTAGTTTGTTGCTTTTGGGCTAAGTCGTCGTTTTTCGCATACTCTCCGTCGGGCAATAAAGCGAGCCATGAGGCGTTTCAGAACGCCATGGACCACGCCGAGATCAACAACTTCCTGGAGACCATGTACGCCTCTGGGATGGCGGCCCAGAAGACCGTCGTTGATCCAGCGACACTGGCGCTGAGCCAGTCTGAGGTTCCGGTGGTGCTACCGATGCCTCACCACTCTCATCTTGGCGCCGATGGTTTTCTCGTCGTTCAGGCGGGGACAGGCGTGGACTGTGGGGCTGCCGGCGGGAGTAAGGCCGTTGCTGCTACTGTGCAGCAAAAAGAGAGAGTGCCCGCTAACCTGCGTGGGCCTCAAAAGGATAAGGTGGTTTAACCAGCGGAAACAGTCACCGTTGGGGATTTAGGGCCGCAGAAGAGATCGAGGACTGGCGTCGCTCGATCCACACGGGTGGTGCTTCAAAGGAGGCGACGCCAAAATGACTCCGATGGAGAGGAGGAGAGGGACGAGGAGGAGACCATCGGGGCCCGCCAGCAGAAGAGGGCCAGACAAGCTCCGTCCAAAGTGCCCGTGGTCGCCGACAGGGATGTACAAGCGAGCGACCTGGACTCGTTTGCTGCGTATCTAGCGGTGGTCCCTCTCCTTTCTGTCCCTGTGCAAGGAGAGACACTATTCATATATCTAGCGGTCTCGACAACCGCAATAAGTTGCGCCATTGTCCGGCGAGATGGCCAGGATGAGCTCCCGGTATTCTACGCCGGCAGAGGCATGAATGGAGCAGAAACAAGGTATTCACCGTTGGAGCAGCTGGCCCTCGCACTTATCGTTGCAGCCAGACGCCTCCGGCAATATTTCCAGACTCACACGATCCATGTATTAACCAATCAACCGCTGAGACAGGTGATGCAGAACCCTGAACAGTCGGGGCGCCTCACTAAGTGGGCGATTCAGCTCAGCGAATTTGACATCGAATACAAGCCAAGAACCGCCATGAAGGGCCAGGCAGTAGCAGACTTCATTGCTGAACTCACTGAGCGTCAGCAGGAACCCGGTACCCAAACAAGGTCCGGAACAGAAATAGTAATCAGTGCAGAGGCAACTCCCCCACAGTCAGATTGGAACCTGCACGTGGACGGCTCCGCCTGTGCCAAGGCCAGCGGCGCTGGAGCCATCTTAACCGGACCCGGGGGACTGAACGCAGAATACGCGTTGAAATTCAACTACAAAGCTTCAAACAATATGGCGGAGTACGAGGCGCTCATCGCCGGTCTACTTCTCGCCATTGACTCAGGAGCTGACAACGTCAACATATTCAGCGACTCCCAACTAGTCGTCAACCAGGTCAACGACAGCTTCCAGGCCAAGGACCAGCAGCTAGCGGCATATTTGGGGTACGTCCAAACGTTGCTAAAAAAGTTCAAATTTCACACAATCACACAAATCCCCAGGGAAAAGAACGCGAAGGCTGATTCACTGGCGAGACTGGCAACCGCTCAACCGCATCAGAGTCCAGCGGACACAAGGGTGGAATATCTTGACAAGCCAAGTATCACAAAGACCCTGGCGGAAATCTTCAACGTTCAGCTCAACCCCAGCTGGATGGACGAGATCATTACATATAAACGCAACGGAACGTTGCCAGAAGATAAGGTTCAGGCAAGACAGCTCAAGTGAAGAGCAACCCGCTACAACATCCAGCACGGCAAGCTCTACTGCCAGGGATTCACCTAATCCCAACCTCCGCTGTCTAACCCCAGAGGAAGGAAGGGTTGTCCTAGCAGAAATCCATGGCGGTGAATGCGGAAACCACTCGGGCGCCAGATCCTTGGCCAACCGCACAATGCGACAAGGCTACTTCTGGCCCACATTTGGCGATGACGCCCGGCGGATTTCGAGGTCTTGCCACAAATGCCAACAGTTTGCACATCTCCCACACGCACCAGCGGAACCACTGTCAATCATCGTGGGCCCATGGATTCATTCCACGTGGGGCCTTGACCTGATGGGAAAGTTCCAAACTGCCAAGGGTCAGTTCAAATACATCATCGTTGCCATTGATTACAACAGCAAGTGGATAGAGGCGGAGCCACTAACGGCAATAACTACTGCCAAGGTAATTCGCTTCCTTTGGAAGAATATCTACTGTCGCTACGGTGTCCCACACACAATCATTACAGACAACGGCACACAGTTCAACAATGACGAGCTCATCTCCTTCACCGCCAACTTGGGCACTAAGCTGAGTTTTGTATCTGTCGCCCACCCCCAGACCAACGGCCAGGTCGAAGCGGCGAACAAGATAATCAAAAATTTGTTAAAAAAGAAGCTCGACAACGCCAAGGGTTTATGGGTGGAAAAGCTCCCAGAGGTCCTGTGGGCCATCCGAACAACTCCATCCTCCGCCACCGGAGAAACTCCTTTTTGTATGATGTTCGGCACAGAGGCTGTCTTACCCATTGAAGTTACTCAACCTACCGCTAGAGTCGAAGGCTACTGCCCAGAGACAAACAGCGCCAACGTCAACTTGGACAGGGACCTCCTAGAAGAGAAAAGACGCAAGGCCAATTTACACAATCTACAAAACAAGCAACGGGTATCACGTTTTTACAACGCCAGAGTCAAGGCCCGGAACCTCCAACTGGAGGACTCGGTCATGAAGGAAGTCATTCCGCCACCGACGAAACTCCGCCCAACTTGGGAAGGCCCGTACAAAATAGTGGAAGTCGTTAGCCCAGGCACCTTCTACTTAATGGACAAGGACGGCGTCACATCGGCCCGCCCTTGGAATACTAAACACCTTCGGTATTACTACAAATAGTCAGAACGCTACCCAGGAGCATCTTGACTTAGCTAAATTTTTGTTCAAATATTTAGCTAAGGGAAGCTACCCAACGGGTACTACCCCACTTTTGTACACTGATCAGTCAGCTATCAATGAAACGAGGAATTATTCAAACCATTGTTACCAAGTCTAGCACTGAGGGCAACTGGCAACACCAGCAATCGTCGGCGGACCCCGTCCGCTACGAGGTGCACTTGGACCAATCTTAATTCCTTTAATGTTTCATTGATCGACAAAAAAAAATATAACTCAAAAACACTACACACACATCATGGCAAACCAAGTCAGAAATTTATTTCACTTCCCAACATTCTTTACAAACTGCCATGCCTCAACGGCTACAAAGAAAAAGAAGAGAGAAGAAAAGGAATAGTAAAATCTCTGGCAATCTCAGCCGGCTTCAGGGGTTGCCTTGAACGTCCTCTGCTTCAACGGGCGGCGGCACAATCAATCTACTCGCTTGGTCGGACCCTCGCGCTGTCGGACTGGGGGTCTCTATGGTACCATCCGCCCGGGTGTGCGCCTCCAGAAATCCGGCACGTGACACCTCCGACGGGGTGGGGTGGGGAGTCTGCTGGGACCCTTCCGTCGGATGTGGGCGGGACCCTTCCGTGACACCTCCAGGAATCCGGCACGTGACACCTCCGACGGGGTCGGGTGGGGAGTCTGCTGGGACCCTTCCGTCGGATGTGGGCCCCTTTCCCCGCTGCCCGAGTGAGTACCTGCAGTTGGGGCAGGCACGACTTCTGTCTCCGGCGGGACACTCTCAGCCGGCGATACATCAGGCTGTGACGCCTTTGCAAAGTCAATGGCGCCCTTCCGCTTCAACATGTCTATATTGGCCCGGGCCCCAGCCTTCGCCGCCTCGGTCAGTGTCTTCTTAAACTCTGCCGACTGCTTGAACGCTTCAACAGCGGCGGCCGCAGCGGTACTCCCTTCAGCTCTCAGGCGGGTCACCTCACCCCCCAGCCGCTTCATTTCGGCTATCCTGTCGGCAGACTCCCGCTGCACTATAATGAGTTTTTTGTCTTTAGCGGCTATCCGCTCCTGCAGCAGTGCGATCTCCTGCTCCAACTTGGAGACGCGTTCATTCCGCTCCAAGTCACGCCTGATGGCCACATTGAGCTTGCCGCGGACGTCTGCATAGTCACATTCCGCCTTGGCCAGCCCCCGCTCGACCTCCGCCAGTTTCTCCTTTGCCTCCGCCAACTCCCTCTGGAGACCTCCGATTTCTTCCCTGAGCTCCCCCTCAATCAGGGGCTGCTTCGACGCCGCCACGAACATATCATGTAATCCCACCGATATTTGACCAAAGGCCGAGCTGAAGGGCGATTGGTCAATTGCCGTCGGGCGCGAAGCCACATTAACCTTGCCGCGGGAGTCCGCATAGTCACACTCCGCCTTGACCAGCCCCCGCTCAACCTCCACCAGCTTCTCCTTTGCCTCCGCCAACTCCCTCTGGAGACCTCCGATTTCTTCCCTGAGCTCTCCCTCAATCCGGGGCTGCTTCGACGCCGCCACGAACATATCATGTAATCCCACCGATATTTGACCAAAGGCCGAGCTGAAGGGCGATTGGTCAATTGCCGTCGGGCGCGATATGCCCGCCAGACCGCCGAATCCCAGCCGCTCCCATAGATGGAAGAGGAACTCCCGCTCCCCTTCTGTCATAAACGGTGCATACTCGGCGAACGAGTCTAGCTCACTGACGGCGGGCGCCTCTCCCTCCACTGCCGCAGTCTTCGAAGGAGCCTGTCGGGCCTTCTTCTGACGGCGGGCCCCGACCACCTCCACCTCATCTCCCTCTTCCTCGTCAAGAGACTCAGCTGCCCGGCGCTTTCTCTCTAGCGCCCTCTGGTTCCCAGCGGCGGTCCTCGTCACCCTCACTAAAGGTTCCTCCCTTGTCACAATGACTTCTTCCGCCGGTTGAACTACCTTTTGAGGACCACGCTTGTGGGCAGGCATCCGCTCCTTCTGTGGCCCGGCCGCAGCGCTTCCCCTCTGATCCCCGTCGGCCGTCTGGGTCCCCGCCTGCACTGTAGGCAGACCATCCTCACCAAGATGAGACTGGTGCGGCATCGGCATCACCACCGGAACCTCGGACTGGCTCAGAGCCAACGTCTCAGGGTTCACCACCGTCTGCTGGGCCGCCAGCCCTCGGCATACATGTCCTCCAAAAAATTATCTAGCTCCGCCCGGTCCATCGCCTTCTCAAATGCGTCGCGACTCGATTTATTACCCGGCGGAGTTTCTAAAAAAAAAAAAAACAAAACCACCGGTCAGTCTATCGCAATTCAAAGTAAAAAAAAAAAACCGATATGACGGAGATTTCTTACCAATGGAGCGCGTTAATCGCTGGTCGACCAGCAACTCCCAACCGGTCAGCAGTCGGAAATCTAGCAGGTTTCGGTTCCGCCAGCAACCTCTGATCCTCGCCACGCAACACTCTTCTTCGCGCGTCAGCGTATACCGAAGTCCCACTGCACAAAAACACGTCGTTAGTAAGAATACAAGTGCAAACACGTAAGCACGCCAAATACTCTTCAGCAGACACCGGACACCAACCTCGAATAGGTTGGAACTCAGACTTAATCCTAAATGTCGGCCCTTCCTCATTCGATCTGGCGTGGTACTCCCAACCGTCTGTAGCGACGCAGAAGGTCCCCCGCCAGTAGGACATTGAGTCCCTTAGATTCTCGATCAGCTTGGGCGCTCCCTACCTGCGACTCAAGTTCACTTGCCCTTTGCAGCCTCGGCGCTTCACATACACTAACTCGTAGAAGTGAAGCACTTCCGCCACAGTAGGCCCCTCGCACCCGGATAACCGCCAAAGGGAGTTCATGGCCAACATCAACCGCCACATATTGGGGCAAATCTGACCAAACGCAAGGCCAAATTCGCACACCAGGATCTGGAGGTTGGGCACCAGCGGGAATGTCATTCCTTCACAGAATATCGCCTCGTGAACGGCAGCAAATCCCGCTGGGAGAATCGAGGACTTCTCATCCGCTGTCGGCGGGCGCAGCTTCACCGACCCCGGCAACCGGAACGTCTGTTTCATCCGGTTAACGGCAGCGGCTCTGTTTCATCCGGCTAACTGCAGCGGCGGTCATCCGCCCACCTGCCTCGTCGACGGCGGTGCCATCTGAGAGAAACCACGCCTATTTAGCATTCTGCCCCGCTACTTCCTCTTCGCCAGCGGAGCCTCTAGCAGCACTATTTCTTGCCAAGCGCTCGTCGCGCCTAGTTTTGGCATCACCGGCCTCACCCGCCCTAGAGCTCTCCGAACGCGAACCACGGCTCATAGCTACGTCCCAGATGATGGTCTGAAGCGGCTCAACTTCTAGCGGTTCTGGCAGTGAGGTTCCTGCATGGGCAGACGGACGCAACGAATCAATAAAAATCCTATCCGCCGCGCTGAACGACACGTCAGACCCGGAATCCTCACTGCTCGAAATCTCTATGACGTTGGCCATTCCAAACCCTAAAACCCACATCAGTTAGCACAAATCCAGATCTAGCCTACTCTCACATCAGATATAGCCAAAGGTATCAAGAACAAAACCCAGAAAACTCCAAAGTACAAAACAGACGCACTCAAGCCAGATTCGGCTATCTAAATCCTTAACCCCCAACGCTTAGCCAACCATAATCCAACCCCCCCCCCCAAAGAAATCCTATTCACACCTCAGAACACACCCAGCAAAACCAGCAATCATCTCAGAAAGGCAAAAACAGCAGAACCCAGAAAGTAACAGACCCACTAAAACAAAAACAAAAAGGGGAAATCCAGGTACCAACCTCAGTAGTGCAATCTTCGGAACGGTCGTGCACAGTGACGATCGACGTCTCTCTGGGAACGGTATACCCAAGCTTCGGCAGGCTCTTTCTTCGGTCTCGGACAAACAGAGCTCGAAGACGACGACTAGGTTTTCAAATTTTCGCAAAGTGGCAAATCTCCCAAGGTCCCCCCCCCCCTTTTATGTCGGTATCAACGCGTCCTGAGCCGTCCGCTCCATAACGGCATCACGTACCAGCCGTACACGTGTCATCAGTCTCCACTCACTCTCCGGAGTACCCGAGGCGTTACCTCGGTTATGAAACCCACAATTACTATCATTAAAAGATAGAAGACGGACAAGCTTAGGAGACAAGCCTACGCACGCTAACCCGCTATAGGTTCGACACGTGTTAAACACCGTGGGGATGACTTCGTAAGTACCGCCTGAAGTCTCCGCTGAGCGAAACCCCGCCAGCGGAACTTCTCACTTGACATCATCAAGAGATGAAGTCTCTGCTGAGCGAAACCCCGCCAGCGGAACTTGTCCCTTGTCATTTTCCAAGAGACGAAGTCTCCGCTGAGCGGAACCCCGCCAGCGGAACTTCTCCCTTGTCATTTTTCAAGCGACGAAGTCTCCGCTGAGCGAAACCCCGCCAGCGGAACTTTTCCCTTGTCATTTTCTCAAGCGACGAAGTCTCCGCTGAGCGGAACCCCGCCAGCGGAACTTCTCCCTTTGACATCATCAAGAGATGAAGTCTCTGCTGAGCGAAACCCCGCCAGCGGAACTTCTCCCTTGTCATTTTCCAAGCGACGAAGTCTCCGCTGAGCGAAACCCCGCCAGCGGAACTTCTCCCTTGTCATTTTCCAAGCGACGAAGTCTCCGCTGAGCGAAACCCCGCCAGCGGAACTTCTCCCTTGTCATTTTCCAAGCGACGAAGTCTCCGCTGAGCGAAACCCCGCCAGCGGAACTTCTCCCTTGTCATTTTCCAAGCGACGAAGTCTCCGCTGAGCGAAACCCCGCCAGCGGAACTTCTCACTTGACATCATCAAGAGATGAAGTCTCTGCTGAGCGAAACCCCGCTAGCGGAACTTCTCCCTTGTCATTTTCCAAGCGACGAAGTCTCCGCTGAGCGAAACCCCGCCAGCGGAACTTCTCCCTTGTCATCCTCCAAGAGACGAAATCTCTGCTGAGCGAAACCCCGCCAGCGGAACTTGTCCCTTGTCATCCTCCAAGCGACGAAGTCTCCGCTGAGCGAAACCCCGCCAGCGGAACTTCTCCCTCATCATTTTCCAAGAGACGAAGTCTCCGCTGAGCAAAGCCCTGCCAGCGGGACTTCTCCCTTGCTATCCTGCAAGCGGGGTGTCTTTCGCTACACACCTCTGGCGGAACCCCTTTTTCATCTTGCAAAGTACCGCCAGGCACGTCTGCCGGACGTTGCTTCCTGCTACATTTAGAGGGGGCAGATCCGCCAAACCGCGTATCCCGAGGCCACGCCTCTCTGACAACGACCGCCACGCGGCGTTACCGTCAGAACCGTCCCCACGGGACACGGGGACTAGTCAACAGTCTACGATGGCCCTGATCAGGCACGTTGACCCCCGTCATCTGGGTGCTAAGCATTGGGCTCCCTACCCAACACCCTCTGCTCCGTGCAGCTCCCCCTCAACAAACAACTTGCCGACCATCCAGAGGTCTATCTTCGCCGGGGAGTGGGGGACTCCCTGGGGGGCCCAGCAGGGGCCCACCCGAAAGGGTATAAAGCGTTTGCTCAGTAAAACCAACGGTTGACAACGCACTGACGCTAATTATGCTCTCGCAAGTCTAGCGGAAGAAAACGCTTCAAACCGCCGAACAACTCCCCAACCAAGATTGCCCTCCTTGACTGGGGACTTGGGGGACTTGTACATACATGTACGTTTGCAAGCATAATTAGCTATAATGGGCCACGCCCATTGTACCGCCAAAGGTACTAGTTCCAAATAAAGGAATGACATGCAGACACACCGCCAGGCGGGCTACAGCCTCAGCGTCGGACCACCTCCAGGTCACCACCGATGCGCCGCCACGCGCCACGCCAAGATGACATCAGAAGCTTCCGAAACTGGGAACTGAAGCATCAGTCCCACATCGAAAACAAAGACAAGATCAGTCTCTTACTCACCTATAAAAGGTTCTCTCCTCTCTCCTCATTATTGACACATTCAATATTTACCTACTGTTACTTTGTCAACATAAATACATTGACTAACTTAGGCATCGGAGAGTTGAAGACCGCCCGGCGCGGTCTCCCTCTGACGCCCATTGTATTTTACTTGACAGGTAACGGGAACTACAATAGCAACACAAATACCGATCCGCCCACCGGATCAGCGTTAACTAAGGTCCAGCTACCGCTAGACTTTTAGACATTAACATGTCCCAAGATCGGCTTTGTTGCCAACTACCATGTCATAGAACATAGTGTCCTCCGAATTAGCCACAGATTGGCTTTTGCACTTGACCACTTGTTGGTCTGAATTCTCATGATCAGAAGCCTCAAAGGACTTGAGCTCCTGCATATGATTTTTGGAACCAATAATCAAATCATAGATTGGCTCCACATCGAGATCATATTTAGAGTCACCAAAGAGTGGTGAATTGATCTCTTCTTCAAAAATAAGCATCTCAAATATTTGTTTGCCTCTATTTTCTTTCCAGGCATCATATTGAGACACCTCTATGGACTGTATAGTATCATCAACAAATTTCTTTTGCATGAAATTTGGAGTTGGATAATTGTAAACAAGAGTTAACTTGTATTGATGATACTCAAATTTACAGTTGCGAGGGACAACTTGACCACTAAAATAATTATTCTGGCCGTTCTTGCAAGGTGGGTTGCAGATGTGTCTCCCACATATATCAAAGCCACCGCCTGGCCTTGAAGTATATATGAAGAACTTCAAGTTGAATTGATTAATAAAACCACAGATTGGCTTTCCAAGACCACAACTTAATTGATAATTAAGTTGGCCATGATTGTGACCACCTTCACTATGACGTCCAGTAGCATGGCCAAATCTTAATTGATGAAAATAAGGTGGGCCATGACTCTTTGCATGATCATGATGATGTCTAGTAGCAAAATCATAATTAAATTGATTATGCATCTGCTTCTGGACAATATCTTGCCCCCCATGCATCTGATCAGTGTCCACGTATTTGGTTTGATCAGTGGAGAAGTTATATATTTGTTCAGTGACAATTGTATTGTCAGAAGAACAATTTTGTCGATGGTCTTCTCTAAGTACAGCCTCTATGTAAGGCTATGACTCATCAGTGAGGCATTTAGGTTTATCGCCACCTGTAGGCAATTCAACATCATCAGAAACAACCTCTTCGCGTGCAGATTCTTGACTTTCCAATGCACCTAGATGCGAACTGACTTGATTAGCCAAGATGGAACCTTCCTCGTGGAAGGTTGCCTCCAGTGAGGTCTGCTTAGGTTGGGTCGCAATGACATTCACAAGCTGCTGCTAGTTTTCTTGATCTTGCTTGGTCATGTCAGCCAGCTGCTCTGAGAACTGCCGCGATTCTTGTTGGAACGATTACGAGAATTCATCCATCCTCTTTCGCTGCGCCTCCATCCTATTTTGCTGCGCCGCCAAGACCTTCCTAAACTTCACATAGAATGCGGCATTGTTCTTTTGAAATATGGCGAGTCGCTCCTCTATGCTTGCATTCTCTGGAATGGGAATGGGCACATAGTCAAGCATGATTTCAGGAATTTCTTTTGGCAAAGATTTTCCTCGGTCATCCCAATGATGGTAAATACAAAAGATTCTAGTTTTGTCCCACTGGGCGTGCCTTGACCTAACTTCTTGATCAAACGTTGTGGACGAGGAGAGCACCAACCTCATCACAAGGTTCTTTTATCTGCCTTTCTGTTGTGAAATTTTAATTAAAACTCGCAAGCACACGAATCGTCGTTAGTATAGTGTTCAAGTACGAGGTCGTTCCAACTGAGGATTGATAATCAATTTAAATTCTAACCTAATTAATCTAAACTATGAACACAAAAACAATCAAGCTAAAGAAGATATGGTTTTAAGGTTTTCGACTAAACAAATAATGTGAAAATTAAAGAAAGAAAGAAACAAACAAACAAATAATGATAAAACCTAAGGTTTCAGAATCAACCACTAACAATACTATATTTATGTTTCAATGCAATTAATAGATTCTTTTGTTTCTCTAGATGATAATTCCCGTATCTAAGTCCTTCTCAGGTACTCTAGACCATAGTTTTCCTTAAGTGTATGATGCTCTCCCTCTCGGGTAAAGATCTTATATCCTAACTATGCAGTTTATCCTTCTCAGGTATAAATTTAACATGCAAGACTCATTACGCTTTAGAAAACAATGGAATCAAGCAAACCATTAGTCTTTCTCAAGTAATAATGTAATTTACCACACTTAATCACAAGAAGCTAATCAAATTATATTGCATCTCTGCTTCAAATTTGTCTTCTAATCACTATATGCAAAGCCCTAAGGTGATCAATCAAAGAACTTAAACATAAAGCATCAATTCAAATAATGATTAAGCATTCATCATAAAGAAACTATAAATCCATCAATAAAACATCAAAATACATAAACAATCATGATAGGGCATCATCCTAACCCTAGAAAAGGTTTAACAAAAGATAACCAAGTAAAACATAGAAAAAACATAAAAAGAATGGAAGGGAAAAGATGGGGAAGATGGATGAGTCGTCTCCGCTCCTTCGGCGTCTACATTGTGCTCCCGAGACTCTCTCTCCTCATGTAAATTCGTGCTCCCTTATATAGGGAAGATTTTTGCTCATCTTTGGCTTCAAGTTTCCTTGTAAGACTTGAGAATAGATTCCTTTCTTGATTTTGAATGGGAAAAGCTTGAAATATCTTCAGTAAAAGTAGGAATAAGTTCCTCACTGAATCCTCATCTGAATTAACTTCCTTGAAACATTAGGATTGACGATCTTGTGCCACGGAACTTGAGTTCTTTACGAATGGTTGTAAATTCCCGAGCAGATTTCCTGTCTGACCTATCTTCACTCAAATAATCATAACTTTCTCCAGAAGTATTGAAATCGAGATCCATAAAATTCTACAGAAAGTAGACATCCGTAGCTTTCCATGCATATAAGGCTCATTGTCTGATTTGATCTGGGTAACAATCAGTAATTCAGTGAAGTTGGGTGTTCTGCACAGACAAATTCCCAGTCTCAGATTGCACATTGCCTTTCAATCCTATTTAGCTCATTTTGGCTTCTTTTCTTTTTTCTATGGAACAAACTTACAAAAACACTAAAAGATGTAAATGAATCATAAATAAGGAGAACTAAACATAAAAACCAAGATTAAGAGGCATAGAAATATAGGATAATATGAGCACATCACTTTCGGAAAAGGACTTCTTGCCTTACGGGTAAGGGCTTTGGTTGTGATCTCTTGCGTTCACCGAATCGATACCCAACGTTGTAGGTTGAGCAGAGCAATCACTGGGAAGTTTGGAGAAAGCACGGGTTTTGCTAAAGCGTGACTTTAGCTTCGTTGGATTGCGAGGGCGTTACCCTTGCTTGGCTGGTTGAGATAGTATCGGTGGCAGTGGTACTAGCAGTCGACTCCTGGGGAGACTGGGACTAGAAGTAAGATCGCCGGGTTGGTTTGGTGGCACTGACAGTCGGCTCTTGAGGAGACTGGGACTGGAGTGTGGTCACCGGTAAGAGAGGTTGCTCTGGGGAGACTTGGGTAATCGTAAAGATTAATTGGAGAGTTGTTGTCTTTGTTGTATCGCTTTAGCCTCTATATATAGGCTGCTGCAGATTCTCATTCCTAATAGGAATGTAATACTATATTTTAGGCCACAGTTATTGGTCTTTAAATCAAATCAAAACTCTTAATAGTTTTGATATCTATTGTAAGCAAATAAAGATTAACTCTTAATAGTTTTGATAAGCGCTTAATACTATATTTTCTGAGTTTCTTTTCAATTAATGCAACACACCCCAAATTCTTACAGCAAGACCCGATTTATAGTCAGGGAAAAACCCTAACAATTATTACAACTGAAAATAGAAAATATTCTAGATAAAACCATGTCAGCATAACACCATGACATGTCACCACTACATGGAGGACAGCTGTCGTCTATAATACTGGTCAAGGCCAGGTCTTCACACGTTGACTTGCATGACGGTTAACAACATGGTCAGAATTACTCCATATGGAAGGTTCCACCTTATCCACCACCACTCTCCACATGGTCGGAATTTGATTGTACATTGTCCTCGAAAACTAGAGTTTTCAAGTCCTTGGCCGAGAGGATAAACCCTTCTACTTGTGACAGACATTTCACATTTTCGGTCAAGATAGGAAGGGTTGCATAAGTTACGTTGTCTCTGCCTTGTGATGCCCAACTTAAAAGTACTTGTCCATAAACACTGTCATTCTCAAGGGACCTGAGCACCGTTGATGAGGTATCTGTAATTTCTCCAGGAGTACTACTAACAGTAGTAGTAGTAGTAGTAGTCCCAGTTGTGTAGATCACCATGGTGCCTTCCAGAACTAAGAGCATGCTATCAAGTGGTTCTCCCATTCTAAAAACAATTGTTTTTTCATTGTAGGTCACTGGCTTGAGATGGTCGCAGATTGTTTTCAACCCCCTCTCATCCAAATATTTAGGCAATGGTTTCTGTTCCTGTGCCTGTACCTGTACGTCCCAGATCTGTCAGACTTCTTTTTACAGGTTGACTAAATTTATCACAAAGCAAGAATTTCACTGAAGTCATAGGTCTTAGAATGAAATATGCATGGAAGTCTAAATTAGATAATGTGGCAGGCCTCTGTTTGGGATTATATTTCTAAGAGTGTTTTTGTTATGAAGTGGTTCATGGAAAGCAGGTTTTTTTTTTTTTTTTTTTAAGGGGAATAAAATATTCATATATTCTCACTGCTTTATAGAGACACTGCTAGGATATTATATACATGACAGCCTAAGCTCCCGACACACGAAGATCTTTTATAATATATTTAAATTATTTTCTTAAGTTTTGGAATTAAATTTAGGAAGTACATGTCAAAACAAGATCAATAAGTTGGTAAGGAGGCAATTAAAGATACAAGTTTTTTCTTTTCTCAGTTTGTTTGGTTGTTCTCGGTTCTATTATTACAAGTGTTCGCAATACTTATCATTTATCAAAATGCTGTGGAGCTCCATCAAACCCGAAACCTCTTGGTCTAGGGTTTGGCAAACTTCTGCTCGTCCGGCGGCGGCTCGATGATCGGTCTGGGTTAGCCTTGCAGCTTTGGTTCGCTGCCGGACGGATTTTGAATGCTATGTTGCTCGGGTAGTACTAGACAGTGGTCCTTCGCTCAAGGTGCAGTCGGATGGCTGGGTTCTAAGCTTCGTACGATGGCCTATGTGTAGTGGTGTGTGTCGTACAGGGATGACTGGTGTCGACATGGACTCTGCTCATCAGCGACGACGATGGTTTGATGGTCCGAGCGGGTATGGTTCTGAGGAGCTATGCAGTGGCGAAGTCTGTGGCATCTGCCAGCGGCTTGTTGGTAGGAGTGTTTGCACGATGGTGGTGTTTGCTGGATCTGGCCGGCGAGGTTTGGGGTGTAGATAGATGGGAAGGGCGGCGCGGCTGGCTGCAATGGAGGAGGGTGCTACACAGATCATGTACGTATTGTGGGCTGGAGTGTGGGCTTGGCCCTTGGTCCAACACTATGTTTTTAGCTTTTGTCTAATTACAATAAATTTCCTTGTATTAGGAACCTAATGAGTGTAGTTTGGCTTGTCTATTCGCTATGTTTTTTCATAGCTCATAGGCTCGCTTTTAAGTGAGCGATAAGTTCAAATATTGTTAGTTTATCCTATGTACCACTGTGGCTCCTCCATGAATCCTTGTTCTAGCCATTGTTATGTGTCAGCGGGTGGGGATATTGTAATGACCTTCTTGGCATGCGCTATTATCAATGGAATTACTGATTGATCGAAATAATGAGTCACCATTGATATCGACACATCTGAGATCGCCAAATGTTCAGGAGTTCCTCATTATTTAAAAAAAAAAAAAGGGACTAAACAGTGTTTAGTCCCTGAACTTTTGCTGAAAAAACACTTCAGTCCCTCGCCTTTTAATTTGACATGTTTACTCCTTGTTCTTTCAGTTTTACACCTAATAGGACCATTCCGTTGGACTCCGTTAAATAGTATCGTTAACTCCCTATTTTAAGAATAAAATTACTATTATAGCCCTAACTTTCTCTTTCTTTAATTTTTTTTAATTGTTTTTATTCTTCTCTCTTATTTTTTTTCTTGTGATTCGCACCAATAAAATTACTAATTTTTTTTAATTATTTTTATTCTTCTCTTTTATTTTTGCTTTCTTTAATTTTTTGTTACTTTTCTGTTTTATTTATTTTTCATTTGCACCAATAAATTACAAATTTTTTTAATTGTTTTTATTCTTCTCTTTATTTTTTTTATTCTTCTCTTTTAAGGATAAAAATTACTATTATATTCTACCCCTTGTTTCTTCTGTTATGACTAATTTTATTGGGTATTTGGGTGAGCCAGAGAAGAAAAAAAATAATCATAATTTTTTAAATGGTTTTCATTCTTCTCTTTTATTTTTTTTCTTCTGATTCACACCAATCCCTTTATAAAGGTCGTACTAAAAATTATGACTATTTTTTTCTTCTCCGCCTCACCTAAACACCCAATAAAATTAGTCATAACAAAAGAAACAAGGGAGGGAATATAATAGTAATTTTTAGGGTTTTTGTCCATTTACCCCATTTTTAAAGATTTTTTTCCTACTTACCCCATTAAGTTTTTTTATTTCCCTCTTACCCAAAACACTCTAAGGAGGTCTTCCCTAATACCCCATTAAGATTTTTTTTTTTTAATACCATTTTACCCTCACCCCTTTGAAACTTAGAGAGAGAGAAAAAAATGGAAGAGAGAGAAACCATAGAAAACTTCGCGGGAGCCTCGTCACTGGCCGCAGGAATACGGCCAACTTTATCCGGATACCCATCACAGACCGCTAGCCACCGGAATTTGTTGAAAATTTCACCGGAAAGGTTTTTTTTGCCTCCAATAGACATCTATTGCCCCCTAATAGACCTCTATTGCCCCGATAGTCAATTGTCCCCCAATAGATGTCTATTGGGGGGCAATAAAGGTTTATGAAACATCGCCGGAAGTCTCCAAAGTGATTGTTGTAGATCTCATATGGGCTCGGAGAGATTTATTGCCCTCTGAATAAACCTGTATTGCCCCCCAATAGACGTCTATTGCCCCCAATAGATGTCTATTGCCCCCCAATAGATGTCTGTTGCACCCTAATACCCATTTATTTCTTAAAATTAGACAAATAAAACTTTGATTAAAGAAAAAAAGAGGAGATTACATCAATTCAAAATGTTTACTGCCCCCCGATAATTTTTTTTCTTTGTTCTTTCCTTCTGGGCCTTCTACCCCCACTTTACCAAAATTAAAAAAAATTAAAAAATAAATAAATTCTGCACTTATTTTACAAAAAAAAAAAAAAAAAAAAAAAAAAAAAAAAAAACGCTCTCTCTCTCTCTCTCTTGAGAGAGTTTCACAAAAGAAGAAGAAGAAGAAGAAAAAGAGAGAAAGTCTGCAACTGATGGCGAACGAGAAGCCGCTGAGGAAAATAGCAGAGGCAGCCATGAAATCAGAGACCGACGAAGTGGAGGTTGCGCCGATCTCGTAGGCGTGTTCTCTTGTCTCGCCGCTGTTTCAAGACGGGTACGGAGCCGGAGGCGACGATGGGCATGGCATGGACGACGACGACCTGAGGCTGGAGGAATCAAACGTAGCGGTTCGCCGCCACGAGCATGGTGACGGTGTCCATCTTCTTCTCCCACGGCGGCAGCTTCTGCAGCCGTCCTGTGCCGTCTAAGCCGCAAGAGAGAGAAAAGAGAGAGAGAGAGAGAGAGAGAGAGAGAGAGAGACAGAGTGGCATTTGATGTAGTTGTTTAATTAGGTTGAGGGTATGTTTGTCATTATACTCTAAATTGGGTTGATGAGAATAAAAATCTGTTGCTGGAGTAAGTGAGATAAATTTATCCAATTTTGGTGCATTTGGTCAAGATCTCTAATTTAATCAAAAAATTAAAGAAACCAAAAATAAAATAGAAGAATAAAAACAATTAAAAAAATTAGTAATTTTATTGGTGCGAATCAGAAAAAAAAAAAAAAAAAGAGAAGAATAAAAAAAATTAAAGAAAGAGAAAATCATGGCTATAGTAGTAATTTTATTCTTAAAATAGGGAGTTAACGGCACAATTTAACGGAGTCTAACGGAATGGACCTATTGGGTGTAAAACTGAAAGAACATGGAGTAAACATGTCAAATTAAAAGGTGAGGGACTGAAGTGTTTTTTCAGCAAAAGTTCAAGAACTAAACAGTATTTAGCCCAAAAAAAAATTAATACAAGTGTTCTTTTAACAAAAAAAATAAAAACCAAAAAGTATTATTATAATTGAAAAACTAGCATCTTGACACGCTATGCATGCCATTTGACCTTTAATTTTTTTTTATTTTTTGAAAAATAAATAAAATTAAAAAAGAAAAAAGAAATTAAATTGGTACTTTTATGGCTAATATTAATTTTGCCCTCTCTTGGTAAAAATATTGTTCTTCTGCATATTAATATATTATTATTTTTTTGAGGAAAAAAGAACTTTTATTATTGAAACATACGATTACAATCGTAGATGAGGGCATCCAGAACAAACTCTGGAGCGTTTGAGAACCATTCAATATGGGTATTAGCATCAAAACCATAACTTGCAAAGTTGCAAACCTGTGGGCTACTCTATTGGAGGTTCGATAAGCATGTTGTATCACAATCGAAGCAACTGATGAAGAAGAGCCTTGATATCGTCCACTAAGTTTCCTAGAGTTGTGAAATCCTCACGCTATGCATATTAATAAATTATTGGCATAACAAGAAGTTAAAAAATTTAACCATTCAAAGGGTTAATTATATTAGATACTTACAAAAAAAATTGAAAAAAATTTTACTTTTTTTTTTTGGCCAGTTGCTATCAAACGCATTTTAGATAGTTTGAAAGTACTATTGCCAATTTCAAAAGCATTCTCAAAAAATAGCCACTCGAAAACTACTTTTACCAAACTAAACTTCTTATTAAAAAGTTGCGGAAGTTGAGAGGAACATACTTTTTCTAGCATACTCATGCAGAGAGTACACTTTGGAGAATTCATGGAATTCCAGGGAATTAGAGAGAATAGATTTTCCAAATCAGCATCTTTGTTTTCTTTCATTCTTTTTGTTATATTTGTCATAATTTCTGTCTTCCACTTCCGAGTATCTCCGGACTCAAGCAGACGACCTTTTTTGATCCAATCTTGTAATTCTCTCTCTTTCAGCTGAACCTTATCGGTTATCACTTTCATTTCCTCCGCCGATTGGAAGCACTCCTGTTGAAGATCACAACAAAGTTTAATCATACTCGCTTTAATATGAACGATCCAGTTTCTTTTTCTTTTTGTGAACATCCATTCAAAGGTAGGAATTGGTTGCACATGTGAAGGATGACTCAAAATTATATAATTTTTTTCGAGGTTGACTTCAAAAAGAAACGTTATAAAGTGTAATACGAACTTGTGTGGTTCACTATTAATTGTATTGGCAGTAATATAATAGATTGGCTTAAAGCTAATTGGAATTCCAATTATTTTTTATTGAAAATTGTTTTGCTACTTGTTGAAAATATATCAAGTATCTAAGAAATCATTTAATTTTTCAAAGAGAAAAGACCTAATGCCAGAGATGCTGTTGTTCATATTTCTCAATTTCTTAGAGAATTTTGGGAAGCAATAAAGCTTCTTTCACTAAATAAAGGAAAAAAAACTCTAATTGATTTTTTACTAACTTTATTATTCTCTAGGTCACCTACTTTTTTATATATTAATATTTCTTATATTTAATA
>BDJD01007061.1:65348-110713 GCA_002564525.1 Rosa multiflora
TTTTTTTTTTTTTTTTTCACTGTGAATCTACTTGTTAAAACTAATAACAAGAAGTGAACATTAGGAAATTGAATTACTAACCTGCATATTTCCAATCAGTAAAGCAAACAGTACCAAGCCAATACCAGAAACAAGAATTGCAAAGCAATTTTCCCATATGAAGTCACTTGTATTGAGGTTTGTACCATACTTACTGCAATAAATTTAACAGATGGAAGCAAAAATATGTGAGATACATATTCTTCTTTAAGTTTTTTGTTAGGGAGTTCCTATTCATACCTTTAAAATTGGCATTTGGACCTCTTTCTTTTTTCAAGTGATAGTTGACTTTGTCAACTCATATCAAATTACTAATAAAGACACAAAAGAGAGAAAAAAAAAAAAAGACACCAAAGAGAAAGAAAAAAATAATTAAAAAAAGTTTTTTTCCCTTTTAGAGGTATGAAATCAACAAATGGTCATTCTCATGCCATTTTTTTCCTTTTGTTTTTGTTATGGTCTTCATCCTTACCAAGCAGCGGAGAAATCAACAGACCAGTTCCTTACTTTGCAGTTCCTCCAGTCAATTTTGGATATGCAATATTCTCTAATCAAAACACCAACATACCACTTTCTCTTAAAATTATACTCATCCATTGAAGTGTATTGTTCAAAAAAAAATATATGAAGCGAGAGAATCTTAAGAAGTTGAATAAATGAATTGCTCTTGGTCTCTAAAGATGCATATGCCTACAAAATACAACAATAAGCAAGGGAGGAGGGAGAGAGCTATCAATTGATTTTTTTTTTCAGCTTAGTTATATCAAGAGTAAAATAATATTGTGAAATATTCAAAAATTGATAGAGGTCTAACGACCAATTTTGGAGGTATATGAATTGAACACGGGAAAAAAAGTTTTTATTGAATATTATGGAAAAATTAGGGAGGTATAGATAGCATATTAATTATTTATAAAAGTAAGTTGAAAATCTATTAAGTGGGAAGGTCTAATTACTAATTTTAGAAGTATGAATAGAAGCTCTATTTTTGTTATCATCGAATAAAGAAAAAAAAAACAAAAAACAAAAAGGGGAACCAATTGGCTTAACCTCAGAGTTTTAAGTCCCCACCACACAAAGTAAAATAACTTTTCGCGGAATTTTCTATGTCCTGTGAAGCCGGTTTGAATTGTCTCCATAAATGATCCATAATCATATCTCTCAGTACTGCACAGTCTACTAATGATGTTCTTATTGCTTTCAGATAGAAGAGGGTCATCACATTGGAAACTGACACTTCCTTTGAGGGCCCAGTGCCAACATACTGCTTCGATTTGAACCGAACTGAAGTGCCAAAATGCTCCAATTACCTAAAATTAACAAGGATGAGCGTTAGTTATTGATACAATAATAGAAGACAGCTAGCCAAGAAAATGAAAACGCAAAAACGAAGGATAAGAAACTTTGTGTATATAAATTTTAACTTACATGACTTGAAATGATGTACATAAAAAAATAGAATGCAGCTTTGAGCCACACGCTACTATTTTTTCTAAACCGCCTAACCGAGATGAAGATGCGGTACATCCTTGGCACATATTGCGCGAGAATGATGTAATTCAGATTCATTTTGTTCTCTGAAAATCCATAATTGGGAGCATAAAGCACAGCTAATATTAGCATCTGCGTGGACAAAATAAAAACAAGAGTTAGAAATCCTCCATTAATTACCGCACCAAGAAAAAAATAATGTTTAATTTCTGTTACATACGTGTGGAATTGGAAGAATAGCGAAAATGTCAATTAGGAATGAGCTCCATGATAAATTCTTAGCTATTGCCTTGGCGTGTCCAAACCAGTTGAAGATTGTTGAGTTGTTTGTCGGTTCCGGCTTGGGCGCTGCGTCCCAAAGTTGATACATGATATGACATAGGAACGTGAAATCTGCAAGTGATCGCGTAATGAGGACTTCGGTTCTCAGCCTTTTGTCTGTTCCGAGGCACACTTTTTCACGATCAAGGAATGCAATGTAAAAAAACAAAGGATCCATTGAGACTGCAATCATACATACAGGCACAGAAATCTTATTCCAAAATGAAACCATTCTTTCCCATTTCTTCTTTGTTACATTTACTTCTCCGGCTGGCGCGTTAGCAGTTTCGCCATCTGGGCGAGAGCTGATAAAAAATATCAAAAAAAAAATTAACATACGATCACCGATATCTTTCTCCAGAATGAAACTGAACGTAACATATATTTCCATTTTTGGGGAAGCCGGTTAAAGCTGATGAAGAAATTGTAATAAAAAGGAAAACAAAAATACATTAGAGAAAATCTTAATAATATATTCTTCAATTATACTTTTTATTATTTCGCAAATCTGTTGAAGAATAATGTTGGGTGAATAATCTTTTTGGGTACCACATATACACCGTTCACCTTATGTAACAGTTGATGTAGCACAACCACATCATTTAATGAATTTTCTGATACGTTGGATTTTATGCTATATCAGCTGGCACGTACAATAGGTGAAATTCATGTGGTGCCTAAGAAGGTTTCGATACAATTGAATGTGAGTCACCCACTTATAAGTTATATATTTTTTTTCTTATCACTTTTCTAACGTGCGATATTTCCTTCTTCAAAAAATAGAAATAATAGCTGGGACTTTTTCCTCCAACTATTTCCAAGTAGTTAGTATCAGTAATATGTGAAAAAGACAGAAAACATGGGTGGAGATGCTTTGGGGTTGCAATATTACATGAGCCAGCCCCAAGGAAATCAATTTGAACTGTTCCATGCACAAAGATAAAGAAAATATATTCGTAGAAACTAACCTCATTTTCTGCTTCTCTGAGTGAATGATTGATTTATGGCTTTTTTATTGTTCGATTGCAACTTCTAGAGCCAAACGAAATTCTTGGCCAGATTACCACCACAGTTTTCTTCTGAACACTGGTCGTGAAGGCTGCAGATTTATATATGATGATTTATAAACAGGCACAGGCACCATCGTAATCGAGGTTTGACTACAATCACTATTCGTACTTTTTTTTCCAAGGCTGATAGTATTGTTTGTTGCTATATCTATGTATGTATGTCCTGATATTAGTTTGATAATTGTTGAGAGTATAGATCTCACATGAAAAAATGGGAACATTGTTTATGAGTTTATAAGAGTTTGGACTGCTCTATCCATTACCAATTGATTTTGGATATGAACATGAGATTACTTTATCATTATATCAGAGTTAAGTACGTTATCCCATATGTGCATGTGCCTCTCGGCCACACGGGCTCCACATCACCCAATATAAGTTGTCAACGTGTATGGTTTGAAAACTCACCACACGTGCGAGGGCATGTTGAAAGCATAGATCCCACATGAGAAAATGAAGACCTTGCCTATGAGTTTATAATTAAGGGTTTGAGTCACTTCATCAATTACCAATTAATTTTGAATGTGAACTCCAAATTACTTTATCAATAATAACAAAAGAGATCAAATATAATTTTGATAAGTTATACCTAGCTAGCTACCTACATATATATATATATATATATACACACACACACACACACAGATCCTATCTAGAGCGGAGCTCCGCTTTGAAATTAACTTGTGAAGTTCGAGTTTTCGGTCACTTTTCGGTCGCATATCCACATCTCGACCGTTCAGTTTTTAGGTACTAGTGTATAGATCATCTCTGCAAATTTTCAGCCAAATTGATGATAGTTAAGGTATCCAACTCGCTTAAACCAATGGATGGATTGAATCTGTCAACCTGTACCGTACTAGCTTTAAGGCAGTTATCAATGCCTTAACGTTCATCATTTTGGCTGAAAATTTGCAGAGATGATCTATACACTAGTACCTAAAAACTGAACGGTCGAGATGTGGATATGAGACTGAAAAGTGACCAAAAACTCGAACTTCAAACGATTAATTTCAAAGCGGAGCTCCGCTCTGGATAGGATATGTGTGTGTGTGTATATATATATATATATTTGTGTGTGTATGTGTGTGAAACCCGAAAAGGAAAATTCTACAATATGTTAACGTATGACATGCATACAATTGTCTTAAAGTGATAAAATGAGTTCTCAAAATAATAATATTAGTTCTCAAAGTGGTAACATGAGTCCTTAAAGTGGTAAAATTTCTTAGTTACAACATGAGTCTTCAAGTGGTAAAATGAGTCCTCAAAGTGATAAAAATAGTTGATGTATGAGAAACATTAACATACCATAGCCTTACCCATGCGAAAATACATATATGTGAGTATATAAAAGAAACACTAGTGTTATACGTACACGAATAGAATTAATCATAAGTACGAGCTAGCTGGGAAATATTAAATATATATAGTAGAGAATGAGGGATAGACCATAAATAGTTACCGTAGGTCACAGATGAATATACTCCAGGCCAAAGCATGCAAGCATGAAGAGGGGTGTGCCTCTGTTTGGAACTACATCGTTCATATTCAAATTTATAGACTTGGGAATCCAGTGGCGCAAACTATGGTCCATAGTCAATTGCAAATAAGAACATGGAAAGACTTGAAAGTTCTTAGTCTATGCAGCTGCCATATCATCTTCTGGACGTCATGTTTTCTTTGTTATTATTGCCACAGGTATTGGTGGTTCCAATTGCATGCCTTATCTGCTACGTGTGGCCAATTTGAATTGATTCTTGACCAACGTACGTGCACTAATCAATTTAGGGCTGATTAAGCCTAACATTTGAGACCTTAATGATTATATGACAATCTATGTTAGGGTACGGCTATTATATACTCACTCATTACACAGTATCTTAATATCAATATTTAGATTTAATTATCTAACCTAATTTTTAGATATACTTATCTAACCCCATTTCATTTCTCAAAACATGTACCCTCTTCATTTCTTAAAAAAAAAAAAAAAAAACCGCACCCTCATAGGACATCTCCAATGAGAAATAATTAATTATATAAAAGTTTTCCAACAAATGAGAATATGTTTAAGGAAATCCTTATTTTGTGTTTAGTCCAAACTCTAGGTTACTTGACCTAGTAGTAATAGGGTTACATTAGGAGGATTTAGTATCCTATTCAATGTAGAATTACTTTCCTTGTATGATTCGGATTCTATGCATTGTAATCCTCTATATAAAGAGACCCCTATTATCAATTAGGACACACAGCTATTTTCTCTCAATTTCTGATTCCCTAAATCACATTATCAGCACGAGCTCTAACCCTAGCCCTAAAAACCAAAAACCCTAAATTCCCCGCAGCTGCCCCTGCAGCATCCTCGCAGCGGCTCCGCAACAGTCCTCGCGGCATCTCCACAGCATCCTCGGGACATCCCCGCAACAGACCTCGCGACATCCTCGCAGCGGCCCAATCCTCGCAGCATCTCCCCAGCATCCTCGCGACATCCCCGCAGCTTGCGGCCTCGCGACATCCCCGCAACAGCCCTCGCGACATCCTCGCAGCGACCCAATCCTCGCGGCATCTCCACAGCATCCTCGCGACATACCCGCAGCATCCTCGCGGCATCGCGACATCCCCGCAGCGGCCCCGCAACAGTCCTCGCGGCATCTCAGCAGCGTCTTCCCGGCCTCGCGGCATCCTTGCAGCGACCTTGCAATATCACTGCACAACACAGCCAACAACTTTTTTGGCTAAGATTTCCAGCTATTTTTCAAGGTAAACTTTTCTAAAAGTTCCCGTTTTTGAAGTTTTTCAATTTCTTCTTCTTTTTCTCGAGGACTTCAAACATCCTTTATTCTACCCTCCCCTTTTCTTCTTCATAGGGGAGACCAATAGCCGAACTATGGGGGTTCGTGCTCACTCCAAGCTTGGAGCTTGTAGAGTCCTCCAAACTTCGAGTTTGTTGAGAAGAAAACGATCGACCACATACATCGTTGTTTCGATCTAATCCAAAACCTCTCTTGGAATTGGATTTTCTTGGAAGCGACTACGCTCAGAAATTTAATAGTTTTTCGTGGAAGCCCTTTTCGCTCTGAAAATAACCATAATCTTGTGTTGTTGTTTTTTTTCATGATGAGTAACCTGAACTAGTTGAACTTTGTTCCACTGGAGACAACTAGCGCTGGATACCATAGGTAGATCCGAGATGTGCGCCAACATCTTAAGCCTGATGGACTTCTGGGAGCTATCTAAGAGCCTAGTCAGAACGTGCTCTCCGTTGAGTAAGCTATTGTTGTTGAAGCAAAACAAGCTAAAGCCATCATTCTCATGACAAGGCACATGAATGACGCGCTCCAAAGTGAATACCTCAATGAGGAGGACCCAAGAAAACTATGGGTAGAACTTGAGCAGCGATTTGGCAACGTTCGTGACTCCCTGCTTCCTGATTTAGAAATGCGATGGCATAACCTCCGCTTTTGTGATTTCAAGTCTGTGCTTGATTATAACTCGGAAGCCCTTCGTATCAAGTCTCTGATGGAGTTTTGTGGCCAAGCCATAACTTATACAATGTTGATCAAGAAGACTCTCTCTACCTTCCCCGTCTCTGCCCTGATGATTTCAAAGAATTATCGGATTAATATGAATGCAGGACGTATCACAAGGTTTCATGAGCTCATTGGCGCCATAAACGTAGCTGAAAAGCACGACAATATTTTTGTGAAGAACTATAATGCCAGACCCGTGGGAACTAAGTCTATTCTAGAGTTTAACCATAGTCGCGCCCCCAAGGGAGGACGCAAGGAGCGAAACCCTAAGAGTAGGGACAATTCTGGAGGTTCTGGTGCATATTCTTGCCCTAAAGAGGAAGGAAATCGCCTAGTGAGGCGTGCACAGAACCGTGAAGGTCAACGTGTGAAGAGAGAGAGAGGCGGAGCCTCCGACCATGGCGGTTACGCCACAAAGAGCAATGGTCGTCCAAATCGCGCCCCAAAGGCTCCTCAATCAAGGGAGCCTGACCATAATGATCTTTGTTTTCGATGTGGATCAACTGAACATTGGGCCAAAGCATGTAAAGCACCCCAGAATGTTGCAAACGCATACAAGACGTATCATGAAGCAAGGGAGGCAAATTACATGGAACAAGAAGATCAAGATGGCGATCTCGATCTAAGGGTGGAAGACTTCAATGATCAAGACCCAGAAACTTGCGATTTTGATTAAGTCTTTTTATTTTCCAAGAGATGTAGGCAATTGCCATATTATTTTTTAGTAGATGCCAATGGTTTAATCTTTCTTCAAAGTAGGCGTACTCAATGTAAGTGTGATGTCTAGGAAGGTTTTGAGATAAATGGTACTTAAGCGAGTTTTACTCCACTGACATCTCTCTACTAACCTGGTCACATTTGCATTGGAATTACCGAAAGGAGTTAGACGACTACCATTGTTTTGCATTAGCTAGTTTATTGGATTAGATCTTCCTTGGTCAAAGAAACGATGATGTAATTCCGTTTGGCTTATTAATAAAAGTTGAGTTCTTTTCTTTATGACTCATTTTTAATTATGAGATTTTCTTTTAGGAATGGATGAACTTTAATGTCTTGCAGATAGTGCGACTACGCACACCATTCTACGACATAGGCAATTATTCTTAGAGATGTTGCCTACATATTCCTCTGTGACTACGATGGCTGGGCCATCAGGTTTAGTTCAAGGACATGGAATGGCCCAATTCCTATTGCCAAATGGCACAGTGATTAAAATCACTGAAGCTCTCTATGCTCCTAAGGCAAATCGAACCTTATTGAGCTTCAAAGATATAAGAGCCAACGGATTCCATGCGGAAATGCATAATGAGAACTGAAAAGTGTTCCTTTGCATTACCTCTAATGATTGCGGATGAAAGCGCATCTTAGAGAAGCTTATATGTCAATCTAGTGGACTTTATTTCACTACAATTTGACCTATTGAATCCAATAATGTCATAAGAGAAGATCTCTTGGATTCAGACACATATTGGCTTTGGCATGACCGACTAGGACATCCTGGTCGTGATATAATGCTCCGTATACTAAAGACTTCACACGGACATCCATTCTTCAGAGTGAGAAGAAGCAAGAATCGAAAATTGATTCCTGGACTAAGCAAGACCGCAACAATTGTAGCATCTGGGGCTGCAGCCGTCTTGGGGCCCCATAGGGCTGCCCAAGTCCCATGTGATGACGCCACCAAAGGCTCCAAACATGAGCATGACGCCATGGTTGTTCCTCCCAATGGCCATGACGCCATAATTACCAATTCCCATGGCTCCAACGCCATGATGGGAGATGTAGTTACACACTTTGCTTCTAATAGTGCTACAGACGCTCAGACACAATCAAAATCCTCATTGGTTGCTTCTAAGGCCCCTTGCTCATTTTCCAAATCCTGTTCCTTCGGGAAATTAGGACCGAGACCGTCCTATGAAAAGAACCCTAAAATACTCATTCCGTTCTTACAGAGAATCCAAGGGGATATCTGTGGACCAATTCAACCATCGTGCAGACCTTTTAAATACTTTATGATATTGGTTGATGCGTTGACACGCTGGTCACATGTCGCGCTGTTGTCCACTCGAAATGCTGCTTATGCTAAACTCCTTGCCCAGATTATCCGTCTATGGGCTCACTACCCTGACCATCCCATTAAGTCAATTAGACTTGATATTGCTGGGGAGTTTACATCGAAAACGTTCGATGACTATTTCATGTCACTGGGGATTGATGTAGAGCATCTAGTTCCCCATGTTCATACCCAAAATGGTCTCGCAGAAGCCGCTATCAAACGACTACAGATGATAGCGCGGACATTGGTTATGCGCACCAATCTCCTTGTTTCTGCTTGGGGATATGCAATACTGCATGCAGCAACGCTAATTCATCTACGACCCACTATAACCCAATCTTATTCAGCGTTACAGCTAGTGACTGGGTACGAGCCTGATATCTCGCACTTACGCATATTTGGGTGTGTATATATGTGCCTATTACGCCGCCACAGCGTACTAAGATGGGTCCTCAATGATGAATGTGCATTTATGTTGGATATGAATCTCCAACTATCGTCTACTATCTTGAACCCTTGACAGGCGATCTCTTTACCGCTAGATTTGCGGATTGTCACTTTGATGAGACATTCTTCCCATCGTTAGGGGAAGATAAGAACACAGATGTTCAATAGGAACGATAGGAATTGTCGTGGTCTGTCCCCACTATGTCTCATCTCAATCCCCATACCGCACAGTCCGAACTTGAAGTGCGACGAATAATCGAGCTCCAGAACATAGCAGACACTCTGCCTGGTGCTTTTTCTGAGGTTGCTAAAGTGACGAGATCACACATACCTGCTGTAAACGTGCCTGCAAGGATCGATGTCCCGAATACTGGACATCACGCCACTCCTGTGACACTAGGAGATGGAGCCATTGCCCAGCATGGCAATGATGTGGCGTCTATAGCCGCATGTCTCGCTAGGAAGAGCGGTAGACCAATTGGTTCGAAGGATACTCGCTCTAGAAAGAGAGCGAATGAGGCACAAACAAATCCTTTGATCATCGATACTCAAAATCCGTCCCATGTGAATGTTCCGGATTATGGTTATGTCCAAGAGACATCATTGGGGGATGCCTCAATGTCAGAACGTATCCCTGAGAACGTAGAGATCTCTATAAATTACACTAGTGTACATGAGACGTGGAAAAGAAACTCCATCATCATTGATGATGTATTTGCTTATTCAGTGGCGCGTGAGATTATTAAGACCGATGACATCGAACCACGCTCTGTTGATGAATGCCAACGTAGAACTGACTGGCCAAAATGGAAAGATGCAATCCAGGCAGAACTTGATTCTCTAGAGAAAAGAAAGGTATTTGGTAAAGTAGTACCAATACCGCCCAACACCAAACCAGTTGGTCAAAAATGGGTATTCGTTAGAAAGCGTAATGAGAGAAACGAGATTGTAAGATACAAAGCTCGCCTTGTGGCGCAAGGCTTCTCACAACGCCCTGGAATCGACTACGAGGAGACCTATTCTCCCGTAATGGACGTCATAATGTTCCGCTACCTTGTCAGTTTGGTAGTTTTTGAAAAACTGAACATGCAGCTTATGGATGTGGTTACTGCGTATCTATATGGGGATCTAGATACTGAGTTATATATGAAGATTCCAGATGGAATTCAGTTACCCAAATCAAGTGGCTCTAAACCACGTAGCTCGTTTGCTATAAGGTTGAAACGCTCACTATATGGATTGAAACAATCCGGACGGATGTGGTATAACCTTCTAAGTGACTACTTGATTGGTAAGGGATATGTCAACAATGAATTATGCCCATGTCTGTTCATAAAAAGGACAAGTTCCGGATTTGCAATAGTAGCGTTTATGTCGATGACATGAACATAATTGGCACCCTTAAAGAGTTAAGGGAAACCGCTGAATACTTGAAATCCGATTTGAGATGAAAGATCTTGGGAAAACACGGTTTTGCCTCGGTTTGGAACTTGAGCACCATAGAGATGGTATCCTGATTCATCAATCAGCTTATACCCA
The DNA here is from genome assembly GCA_002564525.1 of Rosa multiflora. Lineage (NCBI taxonomy): Eukaryota > Viridiplantae > Streptophyta > Magnoliopsida > Rosales > Rosaceae > Rosa > Rosa multiflora. The sequence continues at coordinate 75,842 of BDJD01007061.1, forward strand.
AAAGATGCTTAAGCGTTTCAATACTGACAAGATGAAGCCTTCAAGCACCCCAATGATCATCCGCAGTCTTGATCCAAAGAAGGATCCATTTAGTCCAAAAGATGACGATGAAAAAGTGCTAGAGCTAGAAGTGCCCTACCTAAGTGCAATAGGCGCATTATTGTACTTAGCACAATGCACAAGACCAGATATCTCATTCGCTGTGAACTTGCTAGCTAGATATAGCTCTGCGCCAACACGACGTCATTGGACTGGTGTTAAAGATATCTTTCGATACCTAAGTGGTACGATTGATATGAGCTTGTTCTATCCCTACAGACAGAAGATGGATTCGGACCTATCAAGTGCCAGGGACACCACACATGGTGGATTACGTTCCCTATCCCCATCCCAAAACGATACAAGTGTTTTGGAAGGTTTTGCTGATGCTGGGTACCTCTCTGACCCACACAAAGGTCGCTCCCAAACTGGCTATGTATTCACCATGGGAAAGACCGCGATATCTTGGAGGTCTACAAAGCAGACCTTAGTCGCTACCTCTTCGAATCATGCAAAGATTATTGCTCTTCACGAAGCAGTTCGTGAATGTATATGGCTTCGATCCATAGTTACGCATGTTTGAAGAAATTGTGGTCTGAAGTCTACCGCAGATGATCCAACGAACATTTATGAGGATAATGCTGCTTGCATTGAACAAAAAGCAAGCAAGGCTACATCAAAGGGGACAACACCAAGCATATATCGCCCAAATTCTTCTACAATCAGCAACAATAGAAGCTCCTCAAGATCAAAGTAAACCAGGTTCGATCTGAGGACAATGTGGCAGACTTGTTTACTAAGTCATTGCCCAAATCCACATTCGAGAAACATGTGGTAAGAATTGGCTTGTGGAAATTATCTGAACTCCCTTGATCGTAGTCATCAGGGGAGGCGCAGACATCAGAGGGAGATGTCTACATGTTCACCTCTAAATGTGAAGGGTGTGTTGTGCTCTTTTTCCCCTTCGACCGAGGTTATTTTTGTCTCATTGGGTTTTTGTTACTCGGCAAGGTTTTTAACGAGACAACGAGAGAAGTACCGCGTTTGGACAACACAAGGGGGAGTGTTTAAGGAATTAATCTCTATTTTGTGTTTAGCCCAAACTCTAGGTTACTTGACCTATTAGTAATAGGGTTACATTAGGAGGATTTAGTATCCTATTCAATGTAGAATTACTTTCATTGTATGATTCAGATTCTATGCATTGTAATCCTCTATATAAAGAGACCCCTATAATCAATGAGGACACACAACTATTTTCTCTCAATTTCTGATTCCCTAAAATAGAATATGATTTATTGCTTATTTTCATTTTCTCTTCTAATTTACTATTTCAATCTAAATAATTTTGAAAGTAAAAAAAATTAAAATCAACGAAAAGGATGACAATTTTCTGTTTTTATTTTTGGTGATTCAAACAGGACGATTTCTCACACCAAACGAACTAAGTTCAGATTTTGGTTGAGTCTGGGGAAGTAGATTAACAATATTGTTCAATGAAAAAAAAACTTTAATTAAAAATTATCAAATGGCAGGACGTATATCTAAATTGCTGCAAACACAAGGCTTCACGTACGCTGCATTGTGATTGTTCAGTTATTTGGGAAACATCAAAGTTAAACAAGTGATCGGATCATGTGATTTCTATTTCATTTTCGATGAGATTACATCAAACCATGCGTATTTTTGTGACGAACGGTAGCATAATGCGAGTTGAAATATTAAAAGCATAACGTATAAGCAGATCAATTGAAAGGATAAGAAGGTAGATGATAAAATCAAAATTCAAAAAGCAAAGAAAAAGATTCCACTTCTCTCCAGGTAACTTTCCAGTTAGTTCTGTACTAACTCCCCACTTTTTGTGATGAGTTTTTTCACATCCATTTAATTAGTTATCCACACCCGTGTGTTCTTTCTAGTTTTAATTAAGAGTACTAATCAGGAATCTTAAAGAAATAACGAGGAATCAATAATTGACTACGACATGTGACTTTTGGACTGCAAGTTTGCTTTTTAGCTAGCCATCATCACATCAATCAATTGAAACAAGTACCTACTTTTCAAACATATGAAACTTACAAAGAAAGTTTACAAAATCCCAAGGGGTCGTTATTACAATGTACAAAAATGAAAGGTCGTTGGAGTTGAGTCCAGCAAATCAAGCTCATAGAAATGGCACCAAAATTCTCTAATGCATCGTCAATTTGATTTACACTTTGGAAATTTGTGAGAAGAACAAAAATTGATTTGAGAAATACGATTAAACAAGTAAGCAATTGGGAACACGTCTTGGCCAGGATAGATTGTACTCCTACTGCTGGGCCGTCGTTGGTTTTTGGTGCACAGGTGGGAGGGAATAGTGAGGCCGGACTGTCGTACAGGAACCGTTCGTGTATATTATTGTAAATTGCTGTTGAATGCTTTAATGATCATCAATTTGGCTGAAATTTTGCAGAGATGATCTATACATTAGGACCTAAAAACTGAACGGTTAAGATGTGAATATGTGATCGAAAAGTGGCCAAAAACTGGAAATTTGTACCTAAGCTTAGGTAAGGATGTCCTTAGTCAAGAATGACTATATATATATATATATATATATATATATATATATAGGGCATTTCCACTAAGGGATCTTTTTTTTTGTTTTTCTAGGGATAGGGCATTTTTCAATCACATTTCGCCAACCGTTCAGGTTTTAAGTCCTAATGTATAGATCATTTCTGTAAATTTTCAACGAAATCGGTGATCGTTAAGATATCAAACTAGATTTAATCAACGGACGAACCAAATCTGTCAAACTTGAACCGTTCATACTTATAATCTTAAATCGCTATTTTGAATGCCTTAACAATAATCAATTTGGCTGAAAATTTGTAGAAGTGATCTACACATTAAGACCTAAAAACTGAACGGTTGAGATGCAAAAATATGATCGGAAAGTTGGTCTAATGCCCTATCCCTAGAAAAGACAAAAAAAAAGAGATCACTCACTAGAAGGGCCCTGTATGTGTGTGTGTGTGTGTAGGCAAACTCGTACCAAAAGAAATTCACTTGTAGGTGACTACTCACCAGTCACCAACTAGCTAATAATCAGTTGAACGATTAATAAAAACCTCAAATTCTCTAATGCATCGTCAATTTGATCTACACTTTAGAAATTTGTGAGAAGAACAAAAATTTATTTGAGAACACGTCTTGGCCAGGATAGAATGTACTCCTACTGCTGGGCCGTCGTTGGTTTTTGGTGCATAGGTAGGAGGGGATAGTGAGGCTGGATTGTCGAACCAGAACTGTTCGTGTATATTATTGTAAATTGCAGTTGAATGTTTTAATGATCATCAATTTAGTTGAAATTTTACAGAGATGATCTATACATTAAGACTTAAAAACTGAACAGTTAAGATGTGAATATGTGATCGAAAAATGGCCAAAAACTGGAAATCCGTACTAAGCATAGGTAGGAATGTCCTTAGTCAAGAATGACTGTATACACACACACACACGTTTGTGTGTGTGTGTCTACGCAAACTCATACCAAAAGAAATAGGTTAATATAGGAAGTAATTAAAACCTCAAATGTACGCACGAACATGTAGGAACCATGTTGTTAGATGAATCTTGCAAGTTGCTAATTGACTATAATCTTAATTAAGAGTACTAATCAAGAATCTTAAAAAATATAATAATGATGCATCAATAAAGGAGGACGTACGGCATTGTGTCTTTTGTCTAATGTTTTCTTTTTAAATACTCCTTTGAAATTAGCCATCCTTAGACTACCAGACACCGTTGACATGTGGGAAAAATTATGGACCAATGGATGGGTTCTTGTGTTTAGAGTATACTAGCTACTACCCCCGCGCGATGCTGCAGGTTTGCATTTTCCCCCAATTTTTGTATGGTATATTAACCAACATTTGTTAAAAAAAATGATCATTCTAACCGAAGTTCCTAAACTCTAATTGCAAAGGTAGTTAGCTATTAACAAAACAATCTGCATTTATACTTCAAACCAGTTACTTTACATGCGAGTGTCAAAGGTATCATCCTTTGGTTCGGCTGTTGATGAGAAGCTCGTTTGGTCCTGATTCTGGTGCGCTGCCATTAAAAAATGGGGTAGTCAGATAAGAGAAGGTTGAATGGAGCTGCAAATTCTGTTCAAATGATAATCCAATCCACAACCATGAAAGCAACAACTATGAAGCTGATAACAATTATGCAAGCAAACCGATAACTACAAAGCTGACAGGAATTTAGTCTGAAACCAATTCACCGGAGCATTTCAAAACAAAAACTCAGTATGAGAAGAAAAATAAAGACACAAATAGATGAGCAATCCAAAACAAACTCAGACCCAGATCCCTGTTCTTCTTTCTATATTACCTGCTATCAACTGATGTCCTGTCTTTTACGTTTGAAGCCTCTTCTCCAACACTGATTCCTCCTTTTCTGCTTTCACAATTTCTCTCTATCTCTACTCCTCTTGTTGTTACAAATGGGTACTGTAAGTGACAGATCAATTGAAGAAACAGAATGTTGTTTGCAACCAGATATGTATATATATTTACAACTAGGATTGGAAGTAGTTAGCAATCGTAAAATATTAAAGTAAAATTAAAAACAGATTGAAATACGACAAAGGATTGCAGTGAAGTTGCAATTCTAAAATTAAAAGGAACGAAAACAATACGTAAAAAACAAATGAAAGTATATCAAGAAAGGAGAAATTGAATTCACTGACTTGAACATTGAGAGAGGCTTGCTTTGGTGCAATGTCCTAAGACAGAAATACGTCCCTACACACTTGCTGTAGATCTTCTAGGACGTCTGCCCTGCAGGATTCAACTCTCAATCCAAGGTTAGCAGTGTTGCCTTGGATTCTATCTCAAACGTCAATCTGTGTTTTCTCTCAGAAGATTTTATGGAATATATGTGAGTCTCAAAAACGATGTTTTTTTAGAATTGGCCTTTTATGAGTCTTTTATAGAGTTCAGATTGAACTGGTATGAGAAGTTACAACTGTTCGATTTGAATTTCAAAATCGAACAAATGTGTCCTTTGTAATTGTAACTGCTCTCATATCTATCTGAAACAAAGAAAGACGTCAAAAGACGTCTGTTCGGGCAAGAGGACTATTCGGGACCGAGATCCAAGGCCTAGTCTTTGATCACCACAATGTAATTTGCACATTAGGAGTGATGTAGTCGGTGCATCCTAATTTAGGACTGCAACAATGTATATATCCTAATATCTGATCACCACAATGTAATTTGCATATTAGGAGTGATGTAGTTGGCGCACCCTAATTTAGGACTGCAACAATGTATCGATCCTAATATCTGCAAATGAACAAAGTTCCAACAATACCCCACATTTTCTATTCAAACATCAACCAACAAAAATACCCCACATTTGAATAGAAAATAAGTTGTAGAAAATAAGAGTTTTCCACTGATGAGAGAAAGAAGAAGCGATACGCAACCGGAGATGTGTCTTTTGAATTTGAACCTTCCTTAGTGAACACTTATCGGATTTACCTTGCGACGTAGTGAATATAAATCTTGAACTATTCACTTTTATAGTAAGCCAAGACAATAAGTGTCATACATATCAAATCTAACACATTTCGGTTCATACGGTTGTGTTCATTTTGGTCCTGAACATATCCCGATTTCATGAGAGCTCTAGAGAATGTAGCCATGTAGTTCTCATAGATGCGACCCACATCACTCTCATATAGGTGACACTAATTAAGAATATTCTGCCATATTCCTCCGAATTGAAGGATATTAGTATCATTAAGAATATTAAATATTCACCATACACTTCTGCAGGTAACACACTTGCACACCATAGGAATGAGTAATAGTGTGTTCTACATTTTGAATCTCCCTAACCAGTTTGCCTATTGAACCTAGACCAAGGGATCTCCAATCAATTAGGTTAGGTTTCCGCCAGGTTGATTCATTGAATTGGCATCAAACCCATTCCCCTCGATGTAAACACAACTTGCTCTTTTGGTAGGCCTTTTGTCAAAGGGTCTGCAATATTTTCCTTTGACTTCACACAATCAATGGAAATAATTCCATTATTGAGAAATTGTTTTATTGTGTTATGTCTTCGCCTTATATGCCTTGACTTTCCATTATATATGCTATTTTTTTGCTCTAGCTTGAGTTGCCATGTTATCACAATAGACACAAATAGCAGTCAAAGGCTTAGGCCACAATGGAATATCTTCTAAGAAATTTCAAAGCCATTCCACTTCTTCGGCTGCCTTATCTAAAGCTATGAATTCCGATTCCATTGTTGAACGTGCAATGCACGTTTGGTTGGATGATTTCCAAGAGACTGCTGCTCCCCCTAGTGTAAATACATATCCACTTGTTGATTTGGATTCGGTGCTATCCGAAATCCAGTTTGCATCGCTATATCCTTCCAACACTGCAGGATATTTCTTATAATTTAGTCCATAGTTAATGGTATGTTTTAAATACCTTAACACTCTTACAAGAGCATTCCAATGATCCTTTCCTGGATTGCTTGTATATCGACTAACTCTACTCACCGAATAAGCTATATCCGGTCTAGTACTATTCATGATATACATTAAGCTTCCAATCACTTGAGAATACTTTAATTGGGCTACACCTTCACCAATATATTTTTCAAGTTTAGTGTTGGGATCAAAAGGAGTAGTAACAGGTCTATGATCATAATGCCCAAACTTCTTTAATACGTTTTCCACAAAGTGGGATTGAGTAAGTAAATACCCATCCTCATCTCTTATAGTTTTGATTCCGAGTATTACATCCGCTTTGCCCATATCTTTCATGTCAAAGCAAGAACTCAAGAATTTCTTTGTGGAATTAATTACATCTTTATTTGTTCCCTTGATGAGCATGTCATCAACGTAGAGGCATACAATGACAAATGAATTATTTTGAAAATTGTTAATGTATACACACTTATCGCATTCATTAATTCTGAATCCATATGATATCATTGTGTGATCAAATTTTTCGTGCCATTGTTTAGGTGCTTGTTTTAATCCATATAAGGATTTTACAAGTCTACACACCTTTTTCTCTTTACCTTTAACCACAAAACCTTCCGGTTGTTCCATATACACTTCTTCTTCTAATTCACCATTTAAAAATGCGGTCTTTACGTCCATTTGGTGAATGTCCATATTATAGACAGATGCAATTGCTATAAGCATCCTAATAGAAGTGATTCTAGAGACCGGAGCATAGGTGTCAAAGAAATCTTGCCCTTCTTTTTGGCGGTACCCTTTGGCTACTAGACGGGCCTTAAATTTTTCTATAGTACCATCCGGCTTTAATTTCTTCTTGAAAATCCATTTAAAACCAATTGATTTATTACTGGGAGGTAAGTCTACCAATTGCCAAGTATTATTTTGCATAATGGATTCCATTTCACTATTAATTGCTTCCTTCCAAAGAAGAGCATCGGGGGAGAACATTGCTTCCTTATATGTTCGTGGTTCTCCCTCGGTTAAATAAGTCAAGAAATCAGGTCCAAAGTCTTTTGTGACTCTCTTCCTTTTACTTGATCTTCTAGGTTCTTTTTCATCATTCCCTTGAACATTAGATGATGATATTTGGTCTATACTGCTAACATCACGTACTCTTTTGTTTGTATTGCTAATCCTTTCTTCCTTGTATGGAAAAATATGTTCAAAGAACTCATCATCACAACTTTCTATTATTGTATTCACGTGTATGTCAGCAATTTCAGATTTGAAGACCAAAAATCTATAAGCTGCACTATTCATTGCATATCCGATAAATACACAATCTATTGTTTTTAGTCCAAGTTTGTTCTCTTTGGAAGAGGAACTCTAACTTTAGCAAGATAACCCCACACTTTAAGCTTTCTGTAAGAAGGGATTTTCCCTTTCCAAACTTCATAAGGAGACTTAGTAGTCTTTTTATGAGGGATTCTATTTAAGATAGTATTTGCAACAAAGAGAGCATCACCCCACAAATTGTGTGGAACTCCAGAACTATTGAGCATGGAATTTATCATTTCTTTAAACGTTCTATTTTTATGCTCTGCAACTCCATTTTTTTGTGGACTGTAAGGTGCAGTCGTTTGATGAATAATTCCATGGGAAGAACAAAAATCTGAAAATTCATTAGATTCATATTCTCCACCTCTATCCGATCTTATGATCTTAATTTTTCTGTCAAGTTGATTCTCAACTTCTGCCTTGTATGTTTTAAGCATTTCCAAGGCTTCATCTTTGCTATGTATTAAATACACATAGCAGTATTTAATGCAATCATCTATAAAGGAAATGTAATAATTTTTTCCCCCACGAGATGGTGTTGCTTTGAAGTCACAAAGGTCAATATGTACCAGACCTAATACTTCATTGGACCTTTCCACCGATTTGAAAGGTTGTCTCTTAAACTTAGACTCTTTGCAAATTTCACATTTGTGTACAACAACTTCTCCAGGATAGCACTTTGGTAGCAATCCTAAGTTAGGATTCGACTTTGGTAGCAATGCTAAGTTTACCATCGTAGTTAAAGAACGATAATTCACATGGCCTAATCTAGCATGCCATAAATCAATAGACTCAAGCAAGTAGGTAGAAGCCTTATTTATATTATTACACACATCAATTGGCAATACATTGAGTTTAAAGAGACCATCTGCAAGATAGCCCTTTCCTACAAATATCCCACCTTTGGTGAGTACAAACTTATTAGATTCAAATACAAGCTTAAAGCCCTTGTTGCTTAAAATGTGACCAGAAACCAGATTCTTTCTTATATCAGGGACATGCAGCACATCAAGGAGAGCCAATTGTTTGCCAGAAGTGAGTTTCAGAATCACCTTTCCGTTTCCTTTCACAACAGATGTTGATGCATTTCCCATGAATAGATTTTCACCTTCAATTTCTTGATAGGTAGTGAACAAACTCCTATCAGAGCATATGTGCCTTGTTGCACCTGTGTCCACCCACCAATCCTTGGTGTCTCCAACCATATTAACCTCAGAAACCACAGCAACAAAATCAGTATCAATAGCCACATGTGCTTGATTGTTGTTACCTTGATTTCCACCAGTGTTTTGGTCCTTTCTATGACGACAAACCTGTGCTCTATGGCCTGGTTTCCCACAGACCCAACAGCCTCCTTTGGTTTTGAAATTTTTCCCTTTTGGAGCAAAGGATAAACCTTTTGTTGGGGCTTTGCCTTTGTTCTTCTTCTGCAAAGTGGGCTTAGACTTGGTTGAGTCTCCTTCCACAATGATTGCTTTGGCTTCAAAGGATGAGACTTCATTCTTCTCATTCATTCTATTTCCTTCTTCAACCCGAAGCTTCAAAACCAGTTTTTCCACAGACAATTCTTCAGTCAAGTGCTTCAAGGTTTGCTTAAAATCTTTCCAGGATGGAGGAAGCTTCTCTATGAATGCACCCACTTGAAATTTTTCATCGAGGTTCATGCCTTCGGTGTGCAATTCATGAATGATGATCTACAACTCTTCAACTTGGTTGAGAACTGACTTGTGTCCACCATCCTGTAGTTCATGAACTTGCCGACGATGAACTTCCCTGCACTTGCAGCTTGTGACAGATACTTCTTCTCTAATGACTCCTATAGTTCCTTTGCAGTCTTGCAAGTCACATAAACGTCATAGAGGGTGTTATCCAATCCATTGAGGATATAGTTCCTACATAGGAACTCACTGTGTGTCCAAGCATCTAATGCATTCAAAGTTTCCTTTGAGATTGGAAGTTCTTCTGCCACAGGTTTCTCTTGAGAAATCACATGGGCCAAGTTCAATGTTGTGAGGTAAATCAACATTTTCTGTTACCAGCGCTTGAAATCAACTCCCTTGAATTGCTCTGGTTTCTCAGCATGAGAGTTGTTCTTAACAACGTTCAGCGATTGATCCATTGTAGTTCTGTCTTAGATTGTTAGAAATGGGTACTGTAAGTGACAGATCAATTGAAGAAATAGAACGTTGTTTGCAACCAGATATGTATATATATTTACGACTAGGATTGGAAGTAGTTAGCAATCCTAAAATATTAAAGTAAAATTAAAGGCAGGTTGAAATACGACAAAGGATTATAGTGAAGTTGCAATCCTAAAATTAAAAGGAACGAAAACAATACATAAAGAACAAATGAAAGTATATCAAGAAAGAAGAAATCGAATTCACTGACTTGAATCTTTGAGAGAGGCTTGCTTTGGTGCAATGTCCTAAGACAGAAATACGTCCCTACACACTTGCTGTAGATCTTCTAAGACGTCTGCCCTACAGGATTCAACTCTCAATCCAAGGTTAGCAGTGTTGCCTTGGATTCGCGAACGTTAATCTGTGTTTTCTCTCATAAGATTTTATGGAAGATATGTGAGTCTCAAAAACGATGTTTTTTAGAATTGGCCTTTTATGAGTCTTTTATAGAGTTCAGATTGAACTGGTATGAGAAGTTACAACTATTTGATTTGAATTTCAAAATCGAACAAATATGTCCTTTGTAATTGTAACTGCTCTCATATCTATCTGAAACAAAGAAAGAAGTCAAAAGACATCTGTTCGGGCAAGACGACTGTTCGGGACCGAGATCCAAGGCCTAGTCTTTGATCACCACAATGTAATTTGCACATTAGGAGTGATGTAGTCGGCGCATCTTAATTTAGGACTGCAACAATGTATCTATCCTAATATCTGATCACCACAATGTAATTTACATTTTAGGGGTGATGTAGTTGGCTCACCCTAATTTAGGACTGCAACAATGTATCGATCCTAATATCTGTAAATGAACAAAGTACCAACACTTGTCAAATAAATCCAGATCGATCACTCCTTTTTTCCTTTCCCAGTCTGTCTCTGTCTCTGCACTTGAAACAAATAGAATCTCTCAAAAGTGGCAACACAGCAACCTTGACTTCATGGGTTCAGATCCTTGATAGATGCTCCAAGTATCATCATATATTCAAGCGACCTGTATTTTAAAGAAAGGCATGTAGATTAGAGTTCTGAACATACCACGCTAATAAATCCTCCTAAAAAATACCATACAATAGCAACCATTAGAAAAAGGAGTACATTTTGTATTATTAATGCCAAAGTTTACAAATCTATAGACAACTTCTATTTGCATAGGATGCATGGTGTAGGAATGTTCTGGGAAGTCATGTAAAATGTACCTTAATAGTCTTTGCATCAGAAAAAATTTCAGAACTCAAAACTTTAATCTACAATCTGCACAAGCATCCTTTGTATTTCTCAAAGTCTTCCTATTTCTGTCTCGGTCATAACATTGGAAGTGGGATCCCTGCAAACACAGACGATGAAAATGATGAAATTAATCCATGATTTTGTCCCATTGGAAATGATGTTGTTAGTACCAAGGTAAACATAACTCGATCTTCTCTATAATTACCTTAGTATATCTTAATTTACCTTTTCATGATGTGACTGTATGTTATCCACCAATACTGAAATTCATAGAGGGATTTTGAACTGATTGATACATATGGCGAATGATGTCTGGAATAGAGAAGCAAGAACAAATAAAGTTACTCTTGCACCAAACCACCAATACTGCCAAGCTAATCCAACATTCAGTATCATCCTAAAACTCGCTCTAACTCGAGCTCAGCAAGTGCCTGCATAGCAGCTCAATGAATCTCATTCACCAATCTCCATGGCATTAACTGAAAGTCCACGGGATGCAAAAATTGCAACCAAAGTGGTCAGACAAAATCTGTCATGTAAGGCAGAATCCAGAAGTTTTATTCTACTTCACTTTTGAAATTGAAATTGCAAGACTGTAGCAAAAGCAATCTTAGTCATTAATCAAGGAATACATTCATATAAGAGAGAATAAAAAATTCCCTGCTTTCTTTCATCCAGAACCTTCACAAAATCGATAAGAATATAAATCACAATTAAATTCAGTACAACCAAATCTAAATAACAAAGAACTAAGTTGAAAAAAATTACCCCAGGAACACTTTCAGCCGCTTCAAAAAAGCTTTCCCTATCTGAAACAACATTAACACTGTCAGTGAGTATAAAATCCTAACAAATTCGGAGACCAAATTAAACAGTACTAAATATTAAATGTGAACTTATGGTTTCAGAGTTTTCCATTAAAAACCATGAACTTAAGCATTTACTAAACAATAAAAAGATAAAATTCATGTTTGTTGACAAACATATGAATTTGTAGTAAAAGATGAAGCTCTATCATATTCTTAATAAAAAAGCCTAGATAGAAAGGTACATGCAACTAAACAAAATATTATACAGGACATTGCATTAAAGGGATTATGATCTAAGCGGCCAAAATTTCGTTGAAAATTAATGTAGCTTTGTGTGATTTGCTGGTTATTGCAATAGCAAACCAAAACGCTTGCATAGCTACAGCTTAGTTAATATCCCTGTGTACTTTTTGTTTGGTCTTATGCAGCTGTTACTTATGTTCGGATCTTATAAGTTCTTGTTTCCCTTTGTTAATAAACAGAAACACATGAGAAGCTCCCAACTATTAATCATCATCAGATTAGCCACAAAAGATTGGAAATATAATTTGATAATGTATATGAACTAAAGGAATGTAGAGCAGTCGAAATAAGGAAAGAAAAAAAACTATCAAAAGAGAAAAGCAAAGGAAATTAACAAAAAAAAAATATTCTACAGAACATTAGACTAAACATCAAATTAAAGGAAAAGAAGGGGCCACTAAATGCCTATTCAGTTGAATTTGAGTAATATGAAGTGATAAATAACCAATTAAAGAGATATGAACTACTTACCATTCCAAGTTAAAAACATCATGGCAAGAGCTGCTACTGTACACAATCCTGCACCTGATAATGATGCCTCTATCAAATCTCTTGCAATTTTTCGGCACATAGGGAAAGCTGTAATATATATATTTTTTAAAGTATCAGGGAGAAGTCAAATTTTACAGAAGAAAGTTTATCCCAGGTTTATTTATATATCTAACTTTTTCTTCTGTTTTCAAATAGACATACCAAACCTCAGATCACTATGTAGATACCTCAAAAAAAGAACCAGAACAGTCCCTCTGCCATTGATTCTACCAAAGCGGTCTCTGAAGACTCGTCACACTTGTTGTATCTTGCAATAGTTTGTTTCATACTGTAAAAAGTTGGAACAGACATATAAAATGACTGAAAAAATTATTTAGCTTCTTGGTTTTATAATGTATAAATTCGTAAAGAGAGAGCTGCTTTGTGTGTCAGAATGAAGAAATTGACAATAAATGTATAACTGAGTGATAGAAAATGTAAAGACCAAAATATAATTACAGGTATAAGGGGTATACAAATGAGGGGTATGTAGCTGGCCTCCATCACATTAACCATTCAGGATGCTCAGTTCACTAATACTATTGTTTCTGACTGTCATCTAAGCTTGTTATTCTCCATTAGTCACTTGATATAGTGTCTGAAATTTTTTTTTTTTAATATCTACATATGGTCATTACATTCCTATCACTTTGCATACAAAAGTAACTGTGAATGACCTGAGGTAAAATATAGTCAGCCTTCTAATGTGATTTTGGTATCTGTATTCAAGCACATCCTATTGTACATGTTGTATTAGAATGAATTCAGTTGGATCAAGTTTGTTTCTTGACATTCATAACCAATATGAAAAAAATGGCAGAAAAATAAAGGAAGAATTCAGAATTTCAATCAAAAGCTCAACACTTGAGACAAAATTTCAAAACAGAAACTGATTTATTTAAAGACAGCAAAATCTAAACCAGGAATACGTGTAGATCATTGCTAAGGAATCAGAACTGTAATAGTACATGACATAATTCACAATTAATCAAGATGCAAGATCGCACATAAAGGATGATACCTTGAAAGCAGACTGAATAGATGAGCAATACAATTGACCTTGTTACTGATAAACGGTATCTGCTGATCAGCTGCCAAACAAAAATAACTAGTTTGGTTATAGTTAACGTCGTGAAACACAGCTTGCATCATGTTTAAGACATTGGTCCAAATAGCGATAAACATAGGTAGAAATTTTAGTGAGACTTTATTAAACAATAAACATAAACACTTTTCCGCTCGATTTTGACTGGAACTGATAGCGGAGAATTGAAAATAAATTGATATCATATAGCGATTACAGTAGTCATTTGTTAGATAGAACGATGATACAAAATACGACGCTTACCGAGATTTTCCTGATCTTGATTTTGACTGGAAGCCTGTTGTCCGTTAACAGGAACTCTAGATAGCGATGGAGGCTTCTCGAATGCGATAGATGCTGGGTTGAGGCTAATATATATATATATACACACACACACACACACGCTATTTCATGGCAAAACGGTAATCCTAAATTTAACCCCTTTCTACTACTGTTTGTCCCATTCTAGTATCTGGAAACATCACGAAAGTTTATGCTGTTCGAACTGTATAATGACTTCAGTTCCGGTTTTCTTTTCAGGAAAAGAAGGACAAAATGGAGTTTTCTAAACTATTATGGCAGTCTGAGATTGTGGCTGAAAATCAAGGGCAAAACCGTCATTTTTTCTTCCTAGTGAACAGTTAGGAATAGTAAAGTCAGCATACATATATGTATATAACTAGCAAAAGTCCCCGCGCGATGCTGCGGGATTTGTTGTTGTTAATAATTTTGTATGAAAAGCTCTATTGATGTGAACAATTGGGAGAAGTACAATTACAGATAAATGGTTACTATTCAGTTGTTCACTGCTTGAAGAAAAAGAACAATCAAATGGTGCTTATAATTGATTTGTCAGTGAGTCGACCAATGTGAAATTGAAATTAGCTCCAACCAATCTGTGAAGTCTTCTTACCCACCTAAAGATCTAGTTATCTCTGCAAGAGCATGGGAAAAGGCTTAATTAATACAGTGCTTTAATCTGTACATGTATATAGACAACTGGGACTTCCATAGTGATACTGCTAAGTTAGTTCAGTTAATCTGTACATAATGCAAGTCTAGTTAATCTGTATATGTTAACCTGTATTCTAAAGTATTATACTATATAACTATGCAAGTCTAATGACTTTTACTCATTTGTTTACTTCTACATGCCAATTATGAAGTATATGTACTAATCTGTACATTTCTTTCTCTCTGTGCATGTGCAAGTGAATTGTTTATACTTGTACATTTTCATTGGTAAATAACAGCTTAGTAGTTCTACCTCTATATCTACCCGAGGAATTCTATAAGACGGGATTACTAATATGTAGCCTACTTACCACAAAGTCTTTATTATCAATAACTTTAATCTCTCATTGATTGTTGAACATGGGCATCAAATGCATGTAGACTATTAAAAGTAAAAGTAATAGAATAACATGGAATTGAGAAGAACTTTAACTCTTTGTCATTTTAAGTAAGAGCTTTTGTGTTAGTCATGTCTCTGAATAACATTCGAAGAATCAATTATATGCACCCACATGTAAAAATTACTTCATTCCACATTTAGCCAAGATCATAGCAGAAATCGAAATAACACAACTTTGATACATAAAGGACTTAAAAGATTTGACAAAAATTCATCTCAACACTTACAGGTATGAAGAAAATATTTAATGCAATATCAGGTTAACCATCTTGGATATTATGGAAACTCTCAAAATAAAAGGAACAGTAATAGGAATAATTCAAGTGGCAGCCCTGAATATTTCAGTTGCTGAAAATTTAAAAAGAGTTGCATATTGAATGCTATGTTAAAATACAGAAACTACCTTTTAGTGCGTGCAACCAAAGCAAAGAACTCAGAGCCGAATGACAAATTTGTCTAGCCAATCAAGAAAACACCACTTTTAGCTCTCCACTCTCCAAGCAACTCTAATCTCCCTTGACTGAAATACAAAGCAAGGATACGAAGTAGTTAGAGAGTAGTTTGTGTTGACATCTGTGCCTCTTGCACACAATTCAACTTCTACAAACAACTCCTCAGTTTCTATAAAACTACGAATACAGAGATATAAAATGTCGAAGGCAGCTGTAAATTTCCAGTCAGATAAGAAATCAAGAAGGCCATCAGAAAATCTACCTGCAGCAAAGAGCAAAACAAACATTACAATGAATTAACCTGTCATTTTAAGTCATTAATGGAATGAACGTTTCAAACCAACAAAACATATCCAGATAGAGAAGCCCACCTGTTAGAAACTCTTGATAGTCTTCATAACCTCTTGCCCAATTCAGGTAACTTCTTGGATCCCAAAATTAGAGCAGCCACACCAGCAATAATACCAAGATTTGCTGTACTAACTTCAATATATACAAACTCTAGACTTAACAGAAACTGCAGAAAAAGAAAGAAAGAAAGAAAAACTTACCCTTTGCACAAAAGCACAAATCTTAAATAAAAACCAATTAAATTCCAATGAAAGAAAATAAAAACCACAAAAGCACAAATCTTAAATAACTTACCCTTTGCTGCTGTCAGTGAATCGATTTCACAAATCATCCCTTCAGCACCAGCAGTGTAAATAGAAGAACCACTTCTCACAAACATTATTGCACTAACACGTCTGCTGATGACAAAAGCCGCAATAGGGGGGATTAATTAGACAGCCCGAAACGTCAAAGACATTCATTAAACATTTAGAACCATTAACCATATTCATTCAACACCAAAGTAAGGTTTAAGCAGAAATTGTATAACAACTCTCAAAATTGTTCACTGACCCAGCAATCAAACAGAATCCATATTGAAATCAAAACCAGAATTTCAATATTTCAATCAAAATCGAAATTACGTGAACTTACCCCAAAAACTAAGTATCGATCACAACCCTATACCCAAATCCCTCATCTTCTCCTTGGCTCAAAACGCACTTATCCAAAACGCAGGTCCTCTTCCTCCTCACAGCAAAACCGAACAATACCCCTACAAAATCGAAACCCAATTGAATTCAAAACCAACCACAGCAAAAAAACCCCAATCAAAACTATAAACCAGAGACACAAATCAAGAACCAACCCAAAAGGTAGACGGCGGAGCTATCCAAGACGCAGATCTTCTTCCACCTCACAGCAAAACGGAATCACCACTCCCTCTCACGAACGAAGTCTACACATATTTAACTTGACTGATGGCATCCCGTAAATGAGAGAAACAGAAGGGTAAAACCGACACTTCACGTATGAACAGTTGAATGAACAGGGATGAACAGTCAAGGACATTCGGCTTTAGATTATAGTATAATTTAACATTTAGCAATACTAGTCATTTTTTAGTTAAATTTTAGTCAAAGTAGTTAAAAAATCATTTTAGTTAGCCACTTTAAAACTACGTCTGCATCAATACTCTATATTTTAGTCGGTTTTGAATTTATATTATTTTTTAAATGAAGATTAAATAGTTTAAATATACTTATAAATTACATAAAGTAACTCAAAATGAATGTTTTAAATTATAGAGGGCATCATCTAGCTCTCTATATTTATGAGAGAAATAACTAAAAGTTATAATGGAGAGCCACTTAGGAGTCTTGTGCAACTATTAAAATAGATAAAAAGCTAAACATGTTTTCCAAAATAGCTAAGGAGCCAAAATAAAGAGTCTGCTAAAAATGCTCTTATGGGTTTGAGACAAGAACATACCACAAATGTTAAAGTAGATCCAAGACAAGCATGCTAGCACTTGCTAATCAACAATTAAGAACAGTCCCTTTCTGGTTGAGTTGGAAGGCAAACTCTAGTTCAGTACCCAAACGATTATCAATTTGGCCGAAAATTTATAGAAGTGATCTACTCATATAGATTTCAAAACAAAATGATAGAGATGTCGATATGTGATTGAAAAATTGGTTTAATAACCGATCCCTTAAAATGTTCTATATATATCTTTTTTATTTTTTTATTTTTAAGGGGTTTGGAATCCAGCTTGACTAGGAGGCTCAGCCCTACGCCTGAATATTATTAATAGAAAGAAGATTGCACATCGACTACTCGTTGAGAGAGATATATAACCTTCACCTCGAGTACTAGTACAAGAATCCTCTTAGGGTGCATCCTGAATAATAACATGAGTTTCATCTAATCAATAATTATCTAGATAGGAAATACTAGTAAGGTGTGCCAGTCTACTAGCAACATTTTGCTCCACGATAAATAGACTGTACCTGAATGGACAAGATTGCACTCATATAGACCTCATAATCCCCCACGGGTACAATCAACCTCAGATAAGTCCTCAATCTCACTAAGAATGGCAGCAACCATCATAGCACAATCAGTCTCAATATCTATGTTATCCAAGCATTGATGAATGAGTAAAAGTAATCTAGCCCTAATAACCTCAAGTTCCATTTGCAACGCTGATCGAACATGGTTAAAGGGTCGTGCAATAATTGCTGGACACACATCATTCTGATCTCTGATAGTATCCCATATACTATCATGACCAGTATCTGAATGAAAAGCCTCATCTGTGTTGAGCTTGAGTCTGCCACTAGGGAGATTTTACCAACGTGTTTTAGGCCTCTTCTTTTTTAAGTGTGCATGTACAGAATGGACCTTCTGATAATCCTCTAATAGTCTAGAAGCCCAAAATGCAGTATTAAGAGGATGGAAGCTAAAGAAACATGAAGAAAAGTGAGAAATTCTTAGATAGGGACTTCTCCACCACGTGGCGGTAGGGTTGCCTAATCAAAATTAAGAAAGAAATTTGTGTGTTTGATAGCAGCATAAATGCGACGAATATAGTGTGAAATCCCTTACACTTTTCTTAGCTATTTCCTTTAAAAAGTCAGTTTTAACTTTGTTTTTCTTTTAGGTAGTTCGTGGAGTGATTCAAGAGAAATAAGAGCTGAAAGGGAGCAACGAAGCCATGAAACATGAAGTACTGATGCAGAGGACAAATTTTGATCAACCTTTTGGCCAGAAATTACAAGGGAAGTCCACGGAATTCATTGTGCAAAACAGTTGCTGCAAAGCAGAAACTGCAGTTTCAGAATCAGCTTTCTGGGAACGATTTTGAGGAGACATTCTTGCATTCTTCCAGATGAATCTTTGCAGAAAGGCCCAGCGATCCTTGAAGACATGATGTTATACTTCAACTACAGCCAAATAAAAGGTCAAAATAGTCAACGAGGCAGTAGGAAATCAAAGTCGAAGTATGCTTCCCGATAAGGCAGAAACTGTCAGCTTTTCACGAAGCTTTTTGGGAGATATTTTCCGGCGATTTTATTGGAGTTTTTCCAGAATGTTATTGATCATTCTAGATGATCTGATGTCATATAGAACGTGGGAGTCAAGAACCATCCAGAAACTTGTCAATAAGAAGTCGTTCCTTGTCCAAGAAGGAAGCTTCAGAGTCAGAAATTGAATCCTAGTCAAAACAGGACGGTTTTGCAGAATTCTTCTTTGGACGGATTTCCAGGGCATTTTTGGGAGGTTATTACTGCTACAAATATGAAGGAGAGTCCTAGAATGTTTCCTCAAGATTTTGGGAAGATTATTAAAGCTTGAAAATCATTTAATTATGCACCAAGTAGAGTAATCCTCAAGCAACTAGGAGAGGCTTTCAAAGCGGAATTGTACAAGGAAACTTGGGCTGTGTATTCTATATATATAGAGGCTCTGAACACGTTGGAAGACACCACCCTACAGCGCCATCTTCTGCCATAAACCCCAGCACAAAAAGTCTCAAAAATTCCCAAGTCTTCAAGAAGGAAAAACCGTGCACACCATCATTCATCTTCATCAAGCCTTGCCGTGTACCATCTTGAGGGGGGTTCTTGCGTCCAAGGCTGCCTAAAAGTGTATTCGTGGCTCTCATCTTCTTCCCTTTACGGTTTTTATTTTCTTGTAATTCAAACTTATATGATTTTAGTTGTGAATTTTGAGGCAATGTGTGGCTAATTTACTTTTGTTATGTGCGAGGTTTGAAGCCCCTAAGATATGTTTTTGACAATATTTTGATTCCTAGTTTCCTGATTGCTTTGTGGTGAAATTTTTTATTTGGTTTTGGTTTACAGATAACTCTTGCATGTTTATGTTTTATGAATGCGCACATAAAATATTATGATCATGTGAGTGGGGCTAGAAATAGGTATTTTAATCTCCTAAACGGTTAATAATGCTTGTTTCAATGGTAGTAAAACCTATAGGACAATAGGTGAAACCAAATAAAAAGGATTGCATGCTAGGTAGGCGTTCCACACTAGTTTTGCATACTTGTTTCGATCAAACTTCCACACGTGATTAATGCTTAGAATGAATTGTTGATAGGATAGCATTCTATACCTTGATTGTTTATTCTAAAGGCTTAGTAATGGTGCGTTCATCTTGCTTAAGTAATCTAGGGAAGTAATAAGAACTTATGCATGCGTTCATGGTTTGTTCTTGATTGAAACCTTTTTTTTCACAACTTAGTAATTGAAACTAGGATGATAAATTTGTCTCAAGCATATTTTGGTGGTGGATTTCCGAGTTCCTAACATCTTCATCAATATCTTTCAAACCTTAAACTCAAAATCGTTTTTCTTTTCTTTGTTTTCTGTTCATTTTTGTTAAAAACCCAAAAACCCCCAGTTTAGTATTCCAGGATTGCAACGCCGCTGCAATTCTCCGCTCTGTCCCTCCATCTTTTTCTCTTTTCTTTTTGTTGTTTGACGTTTTCTTTAGTTTAGTTTAGATTTTTGTTATTCTTTTTTATGTGTTAGTTTAGTTTAGTTTAGTTTTCTTTTGTGTGAATTATAAAGTTACCCTCAATCTCCGGCTTTAACGATCCCTGCTTACTCTATATTGCTAACGACTACATCTTGCAGGGTTAAGTTGAGCGTCTATTTTGGGCGTATCAGTGTTCTGAAATTATCCTTTTTTTTTTTTTTTTGAAAGGGGCTGGTGCAGCTGCCCTCAAGCCTTGATTAATGAAACTGCAGAATACATTGGGGGGGGGGGGGGGGGGGAGGGCGTAGAGCCTAAACCCCAGATTACAATAAGCATGAAGAGAACATCCAAAAATAATACCTAAAGTCTCCATATAAAGCAATATATCCAAAACATCTCCTTGCAAGATCCTGATTAGGCAGCCCTTGATACGTCCTGTATCTGATTTACCCCTTTTACTTCATATAAGTTACTTACTTTAAGTTTTATCTTTCTTGATTTCTGTTTTACCGATTAGGGATCCTAAGAGTTGACTTTTTATTGGATAACAATTTGAGAAAATTTCATTCACGAAAGTTGTAGAGGACATTAAACCGAGTCTGTGGACAACCACACTTAAATCAAAATTTGTATGGAGAAGTTATGACCAAGGATTGAAATATTTGCAATATTTCCGATATCTCCCTTTTTCGACGGACCGATATATCTACGGGGTTAATATTTTATCTTCCACCGTATACCCCGAAATTTCCCCGATATCGTCAAATATTTCCAATATATTAGATATTTAGGATATATCCCGATAAAATGAAGAAATATATGTAAATTTTGATGAGGAGAAATATCCCCAATATGCCATATCTGTAACGCCCCAAACTACACCTCACCAGATTGAGCACGTCACAGCGCCGCGAGACCCCGAAACATAAACCGAATGTTCGATTTACATTCCAGAACCCCGCAAGGCATTTTATTAAATAATTTTTCGTAAACCGCATAGCGAAAACGTCTAAAATAATATTGAGGTGAAAACTTAAAAACTTTTATTTCAAATATTTGTTCGTATAGAGCTTGAATCAACAAGGAGTCAAGAAATAATCGACATCTCCGAGTATTGAATTTAGAATAAATGGTAAATGATCAATCAACTACTTCTGAGATAACACTAAATAATCAAGAAATGGAATTAAACTTCGGAACCTGTTCCCATTACAACTATTTATCGAATTTGACTCCGCTCACCTGCTCCGTCCTTCAATCCCGTCACCAGTGCACAGTACCTGCATCCACACTGTTGTAGGGGTTAACTTTCGTCCTCGCTACTCATTAGGGACTTCACCCCGGCTAGGTTTTTAAATAGACTTTTTGGCGCCAGTGTAAAAACATATGTAAATGCATTTTCTTTAAGAATGACAACCTAAATGGTTTTCCGATAAAAAATCCGATGCATGAACTTCAAGTAAATACGGGCCCAAAACAATACCTGATGGCCGGTCCCATAGACCAACTACACGACCTTACCTCAAATCAATTCATAACTAGGTAAGCGTAGCGAGAGCGTCCGCTACCTAGCTACACACACGGAATCGGGTCATCATTACGATCGCGCAACGTCCGACCGGTGTAGCTAACCCTCTAGAGGTTTTGGGGATCGAACCCAAGGAAGTCAGAGCCACCCTTCGCTCTCAAGCCATCAACGATATCTCTCACGGAATGGTTAGTATGCATTGCATTTAAACATAACCATACCATATAATTTAACATGCATCATGCTTCACTTTATATAAAACGGGAAAACTACTAACCGAGAAAGGCCCCGAATCCCCTACCTGGATTCCGAAGTCGTCCGAAATTCACGAACCTTCCGTTCCTCGGATAACTGGAGTCCTAGATTCTGACATAATAATCGTTAATGATCCGTTAAACACTTAATTAAAATCTCGACGATTATCTAATCGTCCAACCCACTTTCTTGGTTTGATCAGGGTTGACCAAAGTTTGACCAAATTGACTAAACTTGACAAATTCAATAATTAGCCCAATTACCGAACATTTCACTCACTTAAAATTGGAATACTGACCAATTTATATGCCTTTTAACATTTAATTTCTGTTTTTCTTCACAATCACGTCACATAGTAATTTCATTGAATTTACTATGGACACCCAACAACTTTCCAATTCAAATGAAGTGTGTCCAAAACTACTAAGGACACCCACTTAACTCTGCATTTGTACCAAAATCCAAAACCCAAAACTAGTACCATCGACAATTTCATTCATCAACCAAAATCATTGCAAACCAAATCACTACTTCAATTCCGATTAATAACCATTTTCTGAATCTTTACACTTTCACCTCTCCAATAACTTCTCCCTGTTCTTTACTTTCAAACCAAAACTCCATGCATAACAACACCCATCCAGCAACAGCAACCAAAATTCTCCAAGTCTAAAGATAGATAACGTAGCTCACCTAGGCTCAATTTCAAGACACAGTACTTCCCGGAATTTCGACGATGAACAAATGGAGGAGCCAGAGTACACCAACCCAGCAGCTTCGAAAATCCAGCTATAGTCGAGGTTGACACGTCTACAGGTGCAGGCAAGACGAAAAACGAACCCAGAAGAGCTAGAACAGCCGCCGGCGTCGAAAATCATGGCGGAGCCGAAACCAACCCAAAATCGAAAATCATTAAACTCGACCAAATCCAAAAACTAATTATACCTAGACGTATAACTCGACGAGAAGAGTACGTTTCATACCTCAGACGACCTAAACGATGCCGGAGTCGCCGGAAAAGCCGAGGAACACCGGAAAAGCTTTAAGCTTCCAAGCTTCGAACCTCCCTCCATGGTCTGTGCATAAAAGATCCTTGGCCAGAGGTGCGTCAGCGTCGTCGAGACGAAGCAAACGCCTGTGGTCCGCCGCCGTGATATGATCGGAAGAGGAAGTTTCGGTCGGGTCGTCGTTTTCGAGTCGCCGGTCTCCTTCGCGGGTCGAGAGGCCTGGTCTCTTCTCGATTCTTCTGAATCGTTCAATCTAATCGAAGGCTATTTATAGCCAAACCCAACTTGAATCCA
The DNA here is from genome assembly GCA_002564525.1 of Rosa multiflora. Classification (NCBI taxonomy): domain Eukaryota; kingdom Viridiplantae; phylum Streptophyta; class Magnoliopsida; order Rosales; family Rosaceae; genus Rosa; species Rosa multiflora. The sequence continues at coordinate 99,623 of BDJD01007061.1, forward strand.
AGGGCTGAGATGAAGCGGTGGAGAACTGGAGGGCTACGATAGCTCCACGTGTTTTCCTATTTCCTTTAACAATTTCTTTAATCCCAAAACTTCCAAAATCCGTAAAAATTAGCTCGGGTATCCGGAAAATTCTCCTAAAATTCCCACGGACTCGTTGGGTCGTGTCTTTTATTATCAAACCCTTAAATAAAGAATTTCTCCTTGTGAAAATTTCTGAAAAATATTCCCAAGTATTTAAATAACCATCGAGGTCGAATATTTAACCCCTCAAACGATCTCACTAATATTTTTACATTTTTCCGGGGCTCACAATATCAATGCAACTTAATTAGTTTTTGTTTTACTTAGTTATGATATCATTTGTGGATATTAACTGATCATTTGTTTCTGGGTGCAATCCTTACTTTCTAGAGCTGATGCTAAAGTGAAGGAGTTGCGACATTCAATTGATGTTCTAAAGGCTGAAAGTGAACATTTTGTCCGCAGTGAAGAAAGAGAAGATGATGAGTCTAGTGGTGGGATAGAGATTGATTAGACTTCATTATTTAGCCCTTCGACCCTAAGCCCGCCCTAAACCCACCAGGCTGGTAGGACCGAAGCCCGACTCGGCCCTACCCTTTCTCAAATAGGGTAGGGTAAGGGTCATGCAAATGAAGCCCAGCCCTACCCTATGGCCCAGCCCTAAAAGTCTTACCCGGCCCAACCCTAAAATTTATATATTATTTTTATTATTTTCTATTACATAGGCTTTTTTTTTAACTATTATTTTCCTTGTTACACAACAATTAATATTGATAGATTTAGAGAGATATATAGTTAATTGAATATAACCACCTTAACTAAATTAATAAATGTTAGAAGTTAATTTATATATATATATATATATATATTTATATATTTGTGTGTGTGTGTGTCTATCTATCTATATATATATATATATATATATATTAAATATGATCAACAAAAAACAATGAGTCTTGTATTACCTATATAATCATTGAGCCACATTTTGAGGAAAAAATACAATGTATTTTTTTTTTAATTATACAAAATAAGGTCCTTTTCGGCTCATTTCTGCCCTCTTTGGCCCTATTCGGAAGGCCGGCCCTAGCGAATAGGGCTTTTCGGGCGGGTAAGGATTAGCATATATAAGCCCCAGCCCGACCCTATCCGGCCCTAAATTTTGTTGACTTTGACTAGACCCGACCCTAAGCCCTAAAATTTAGGGTAGGGCCGGCCCTAGCCCGGCCCATGATGACCACTAAGATTGATAATGATGTAAAAGAACAATATCATGGTCGTGGTGCACAAGAAATGGAAACAATAAGAAATAGCATTATTCAAAGTTTGATGAATGCGCAAAATAACGTGAACATTTGAATATGTTATGATATTTTTTGTGGTTACTTGATGCGAACCATAAACCAATTGTTATTAATGTTACTAATATATTTCTATAAGTTATTTTTAAAATTATCCAATATTAATCATATGGTCACCATGATTTATAAAATTTGAAAGTTAACAAAAATTAATAAGGGCATAATAAAGATTAAAAATAATAAAAAAGCATTTGAACATTGTATTATCAAACAATCAAGGCAAAATAATCTCTCATATCCAATTTGGTCATTCCACAAACAAAAAGCACAAGCCAGTTTGAGTTTACCAAACACTCAGCTGCTTTTCTTTTTAGCTACTTATTCTCATAAATAAGTAGAAACCAGCTTTTCCTAAAAAAAACAGCTATACCAAACATAGCCTATAAGACATTGAAACATATTCCCAATAAACATAGAAACCATTACCAAGTAGGATTATGTAAGCAGGTAGGAAACAATCAAAACTCCTCTTTGATCAAGGATTAACAAATCCTTATCCTATGTGGAATCGGATCCACACACCCAACAAAAACTTGCTGCACCCTACTATTACATGGGTCCTAGTTGCATGAGAATAAGCACCAATCTCAACACGTACAACTCATTCAACTATATATCAAAAAAATTTAGGTTGATTTATTTTCTAAGACTGATGATCAATGATAACTATGATAAGCAATCCATTAATGCACATCAATGAATGGGCATTTACCTCACCTTGATTACCATATGCATTTCTTTGATTGTCAACTATTAGTATCTATGTTTTTTAGTTGTCAATTGCTTGACCTTAGGATCTTAATTAATCATGAAACATTTCTCCGAATCTTCTTTAGAACAGTGGCCAAGTGTTTCGCGCTGCCGTCTTTGCATGTTGGAAGGGCAGTATGAAAGGAATGCTGCCACCTTTGCAGGATTGACTTACAGTATGAAAGGAATGAGCAACCTTGGAAGTTCAAGTGAGAGTAAATCACTATTAGCAAAATAACAATACACACGGATTTACTGTATTTAAAAGCCACAGATATCTGTGCGAGAGGTTTATAGTAACAGATATCCGTGTGAAATAAGTATGTTTGGGTCCACAATAATTTATACAAGAAAAATAGCTACGGAAATCCTTGTGAATAAACAATAGTAACAGATGTCTGTGTAAAAACTAAAACATTTTCACACGGTTATCTGTGTGCATATCAATTCACACTGATTTCTGTACGTATTATAAATTAATTTATTTTAAAATCGTTAATTTTTTATGTTTTGTGAATTATAAAGAGACGGATTTCCGTGACAATAAGTTTTCGATACAGATTTCTGTATGAAATGAGCAACACACGAATATCTGTGTGAAATATAGACACGGATATCTGTGTGAAAAGAAAAACTAGTTACTAAATTCAGTAAAAAGAGATACTATAAACAAAATTCTATGCAAACAATCTAATGACAATTGACATGATACTGTTGGATTACTGAGGTAAATACACACGGATATCAGTAGCAAAGGTAAATGTATTTCACACAGATTTCCGTGGCAATTCTGCTTATAATACTGTTCGATTACTGAGGCAAATACACATGGATATCAGTAGCAAAGGTAAATGTATTTCACAGGGATTTCCATGGCAATTATGCTTATAATACTGTTGGATTACTGAGGTACATACACACGTATATCAGTAGCAAAGGTAAATGTATTTCACACGGATTTCCGTGACAATTCTGCTTATAATACTGTTGGATTACTGAGGTACATAAACACTAATATCAGTAGCAAAGGTAAATGTATTTCACAAGGATTTTCATGGCAATCCTACTTATAATACTGTTGGATTACTGAGGTACATACACACGGATATCAGTAGCGAAGGTAAATGTATTTCACACGGACTTCCGTGGAAATTCCGCTTATAACCAGCAAATTGATCCAAATCTGAAGCATATCGATCCATATCCTTCTCCCCCACCCCTAAAGCGTATCGATGTCCTTCTCCCCCAAATCGATTCAGCCTTATCAGAGGTCTGGAAGTTGTCGTAGGCAACAACAATTTGATATCTCCCCCAATTTCGAAGCTTACATTGTGATTAAGGTTGTAAGTTTGAGATGTATGCTGTGATGTGCTAGTGGGGATCAACTCAGCTAGATTTTGCTGTTTTGCGACATTTCGATTGTGAATTAAGAGCTCATATAGGACTTTTTCGTTTTGGCTTTCAGAGTGAGTTCATTGCTGAATGTTATATGAGGAGGTCCTATATGTCGGGTTTCACTGGGAGTACCGGAACTGCTGTCGTCACAAAGGATAAAGTAGCTCTTTGGACAGATGGGCTCTATTATCTTCAGGTTCCTCACGTGCTCGATCTCGGTGCTGTGCCAGTCGCAATGTTGAGCCTAGACGTCGAACCCGTTTGTGGCGCTGTGCTTCAAAATCCGTTCTCCCAGGTGATGGCATTAACCTCAATGGAGGTGGAGGAATCGTAGTCCTGCTGTGAAGCAGGGAATAGTATTCTGAAGGAGGATTTGCCGTTGCCGGAGACGTGCCGTTTCCTGAGATAAGTATGGAGGGATCTCGATCTCTGGCATAGGCTTTGATTGAGAGGGTGGGGAAGGCGGTGGTGGTGATTGGAAACAGACGATGGGGAGTGGAGAAGGGTTGAGGAGGAGGAATGAGGTTGAGGATGGTCAAGTTGGTCGCCGATAGAGACTGGAGAAGAGGGAGACGGAGTACAGGAAGAGGAAGGAGGAGAACAGAAAGAGAGGCAAAAGAAAAAAAGACACGTGTTGGATTGGAAGTGTGACACGCAGGGGTTGGTTAGGAAGGGCTGCCTAGCCCTGGTCAGCCAAGTATTGTCCATAATCATATTATTGCCCCACAATAATCATATTATTGCTCCCCAATAAACTTGTTATTGGGGATCAATAATTAGTGAAAAATAAAGATGTTTTGAATTTTGAAAGCTTTCGGAGGTTTATCCAAATAAATAATCTTATTATTGCCCCCCAATAATCATATTATTGCCCCAATAAATATTTTATTGCCCCCCAATAATCATATTATTGACCCGCAATAGACATGCATAACTCCTCAATAAAACCTTCTTTTTTCATTCTTCTTTCTCCTTTCCTTAGACATGTATAAGCCTTCTGCCAAATACCCAAAAAAAAAAAAAACAACAGAACGACGCAGTAGAGTGACGTCGTCCGAGCGAAACAAAACCGGCGTCTGACAAACAAAACCGGCGAAGTCTGTCCAGATCGCCTCTGTCTGGGAAAGAAAAGCCCCAAGGGAAAAGCTCGTCGTCCGAGCGAAACCCATACCCGAACTTGGAGCGTGGAGCTTCGAAGCTTCCCGAACGTCTGACAAACAAAACCGGCGTCGTCTGTCCAGATCGCCTCTGTCTGGGAAAGGAAAGCCCCAAGGGAAAAGCTCGTCGTCGTCTTCGATTTCATTCTCGCATAGCTTCTGGGACGTTGAAGACTCTAACCAACATTTATCCAATTCGGATTTTGATTTGGGTTCGGGTCATATCCACGTTGAGAGCAGTGTCGTCGGCGTCACTCATCCTCACCGTGTTGCCGCCTTCTCAGTCGCCATCAGGATCGGAACCTGCGCAGGCAAAATCGATGGGGGTGTTCCTCGCCGGAAAGAGATGAGAGAGAGAGAGAGAGAGAGAGAGAGAGAGAGAGAGAGAGATCGGTCAGCAGCTGCAGAACCTGTAATTTTTTAATTAATTGAAGGTTGAAATTGTCATTTAACACTGAATTGGATAAATGAGGTTAAAAAACTCTTAGTGAAGTAAGCGGGCATTTTTGGATCTGAAATTAGGTAAGTGGTCACGGCCCCAAAAAACTATGGTCACCCGCACCTTTTCTTTTCTTTTTAAGGGTGTGTCCATTACACTCTTCTTGTTGCGTCTTTTTCTATAGATTTTGACTAGTTAGCATCCCCGCGCGTTGCTGCGGTTTATTATTTGCCTATATTTGATCAATAAATGCCAGAGATATTTAGGTCTTTAGCCATGCCATCCATAAAGCAACATTCAGAATATAATTTGCAAATACATTTATATTTACAACTTTACATAACAGAGAAACACACACAATTATAAGCAAAAGTTGTCGAGCTTCTTTATGTAGGTTAACTTCAGTTTGAAGAGCAGTAAAATCCAGCAGTGTGCATATCAGCCTCCATGATGGTATGTACTCACTCTTGACATTTGCAACAAAGAGAAGAAACAGAGAACCATCTTATGTTTGAAGTGCAAAAAAATTTGCAGCTTGAGGGCTTCACTATTCAATATAAATTAGGAGAGGCTTACCTATTGAAGATGATTCATGTATTGCAGCCAAGTCTGAAAACACACATCTCCAATTATGTGTCCTTACCTGTCACAATTACAGTAAATATGTCATGACTCTCATGGTATCTACAATTCTTTTGTTTATATGCTGCTGTGATTGTAACATGGAACCAATGAGGCTTTCTAAATATTTAAAATGGTCATGACTCCCAACTTTATATTCTTTTGTTATCTGTCTATTTTATACTATGTTTGTAGTCAAAATATTCAAAATTCCTATCTGGCAAGGATAAAGTGGAACAATAATCAAGTGATTACTATACATGAAAGGGTCTTTCTTGACACCAATTTCAATTAGGAGCTATGGCGATGTGAAAATAATTTACCTAACAACAAAACATCTACCATAACAGCTTCACATGCTTTGCCAAAACACAAAATTCACGTTGAAAAAAGTCTTTTGAATAAGGGGGCTAGTGTGGGACTACTTCCATGGTTGAGGGGCAATTATCTACATGGACTAATCCTAGGGAAACATATCCGTAAAAGTGTTTGAGACGCAAGATTTGTGTCGATAGATTTTCACACTTGTATCCATTTAACTCCAATTTGTCAGCACTTAATTGAAACAAACATGAAACCGGTAACGATCTGCATGGAAGAAGAGACGAAAATATCAAGAAACTCATCCACACAACAGAGCAAGTTAATTACCATTTTGAAGCAACATTCACAATCAGGAGAACCTTGCCACTGTATTTCCATGAATATCCTGCAATCAAGTCCATAAGTGTACAAATTAATTCAATGCAATCACAAACTACATTGCAAATCATGTGCAGAAGTAAATCCATATCTTGTTGTCTCTAATCTTCATTCAACTGATTAACTGTAATTAAATTTTGGTCAATCCATCGCTTTTGCCTTCATATTCCTAATGCAGGCTAGCGGTTTCATTGTAGAATAAGGAGGATGTACAAAGAAGCCAACAATAAGAATACAATAGGCTGATATAGTACCAATCATTCAATTTTAGCAGAAACTAAGAAGTATTGAAATTAAAGCAAACAACTTTTATTGTACACAACTCTAGAATAGGTTAAACTGTTTTTAACTGAAATCAGGCCAATCAAACCATTGTAGAAAATGTTGGAGAAGTGCAGAAACCAACCATTTCTTAATAAATGATTTGCTACAAAAGGATCATATTGCTATCAAAACAGGAGAGTTCTACATGTACTGTGTCTGAATTCTGTAGTGTATAATAAATAAACCATCTATAATTCATGTAATATCCAGATAAAAAGTTCAAGTTTAATTCAAAAGAATTGGCCAAAAAATGAATTGAAGGTACCTGTGGCGTGTCAACTACATATCTGATTACTTGTTCAAACCACTGTGTCATCTCTCTGAACCGATCTTTGACCCTTTTAAGCCTCCCCAGAAATTCCCCAAGATATACACAAATCAATTCAAAATTGAACTTGGAAGAACCACCATAATTAAACTACTTGATCAATCATGAAGAAATTAACAAAAAATAAAAATTCAACCAGTTGGGTAATTCGGGATTCAATTTTGAATCAATTACCAAGAAATCAAAATAGTTTACCTTATTAATAGGCTGCCCAGACTGATGGTTTCCCTGAAAACTTCCCCGTCCCGTGATCCTCTGATGTCTTGGCTCTCTATCCCTTCTTCCAGACACAAAAAATTAATGAATGTATAGGTACATACAGATGAAAGTGCTACCCTACAGTCCACCATGGCAACATTAAGACCTAAAAGAGCTAGACATGATGTAGGTACCCATCTGATCTGACACAAAGAACAAATGCTAAATAAAAGACTTCCTACAATTAATCAATGATCACTCGGGGACATGTCAGATATGTAGTTGACATGTCAGTCATCAAATCAACAGATTGCCTGTATTTTCCAAAACTACTCAAATTCAACAGCGTTAATCACAAACCTAATTCAACTCCTCCACTAACTCTAATTCATCTAGTTTCGAACAGGATTACATTTCAATCGCAACTACCTTCAAAGCTCTATATGAACATATATAGATTACTCCAAACTCGAAAAAAAAGAATGTAGCAATAGATAACTCACCATAAAGAACTTCTGATAACCCGCTTTGGAGTCGAATCTTCCTTGGTGAAGTACAACTGAGCAACAGTCCCACTAATCACATACACCCGAGCTTCCACCATAACCATCAGAGACCACAACATTATCAAAATTGCAAATGCATAAAGAAAGTTCTAGGAAAGTGTAGATACCTCTACTAGTGAGACTAGTTTGCCATCTCACCAAGCATAATTAACACCTTCTTTGGGACACCCACAAGCCATGGTGAGGCCCAACCGCTACTTGCATCTTGTAGCCCTATGTTCAAGCTACGCTACGGTATCCGGAAGTCGCAAATCCGTCTCCGGGAAGCCACCTTTCCGGCCTTGCCAAGTTGCCTCCACAATATGCATTTCTATACTAGAATAGTTGTTTGCTTGTCCCACATCGAAAACCATGTAAAGGAGATGGCTTCCTTCACCTATAAAATGAACTCTCCTCCCACTTAAACACCATTCCATCTCAACTCCATTACAACATACTTTGTAATCTTGTTAGGCCGCAAGGCTCAACACGCTAGTACAACATTCAAGTGGACGTAGTCTCCCGCTCATGCGGAGGTGAACCACTATACATCTCGTGTCAACTATCTCTCTCTCTCTTTTACTTATCGTTAATTAGATCCCCACAGATCCAAGCATTAACATTGGCGCCGTCTGTGGGAAGCCAACACAAAGGCTTCGTCACCTACCACGAACTTCGACCCGAAAGTATTGAGTCAACGCTCATTCAACATCAAATTGGGGCCGGTCAACGCCCGGCGGGGCAAGTCAACGCCCGGCGGAGTCGGTCAACGCCAGGCTAGCTTGGTCACCGCTGGCCATCACAAAAAAAAAAAAAAAAAAAATTTCGGTGCCAAATTTGCTCTGGACACCCAGAAAAATTCTCTGGGCACCCATCTCCATTTTCAAATCTGCCAAACTTCCGCTCCGCTGCAAACTGCAGCGTTCCGCTAGCTGTTGTCGTCCGCCACACTGTACACCGCTAGGAGACGCTAGCAGCAAATCCTCCGCCGGCACCGAGCCTCCGCTTAGCTCAGTCCAAGCTCCAAGTGAGTAGCAGGCTTGATTGCCACCACCAGCCAGCGACTTCGCTCCGCCCAGCTATTTTGATTACTCCGCTAAACACCACTAGCGGAACCGACAGCAACAGCTCTCAAGACCCACTAGCTCTCAGCGGCCAACCGAGCATCTTCCGCCGGCGAACCCTTCCGCCAGCTCTTCAGCGCGACTGTGCCGCTACCCATACTCCACGGCTGTCCCACAGCTCCGCTGACCCGCTCCGCCTGCCATTAGACCTGTAAATGGACCGGGTTTGGATTGGATCAACCTAAATCCAAATCCGTTTATCAAAAGAAAAAACTCGATCCAAACCCGCTCCGTTAACCCGGCGGATCATTGATAGCATGATCCAAACCCGTATCCGCTGGATTAACGGATACCCGATCCGCTAATCCGATCCGTTTATAATTTCAAATATTTTTGAATTTCTATCGTTCTACACCGTTCTTACCCTTTTGGTCAACTAAACATGCAAACCTTTATTGATAAATAATAAAGCTTCTTGGAATCTTGGCATTCTTGACATGTTTTGTTGATAATGTATCTTGAATCTTGGGAGATGTCCATTTTTAGACATCTTTTTTTGATAATGCCGTTTATGCTTAGATTCCTACAAAAACATTGTATTAAAAATTTGTAATATTTTATATTTTATATATTTTTTAAAATAATATATTAATAAAAATAAAATTTTATTATTACGAAAACGGGTTGGATCATTAACGGATCGGATCAACCTAAACCCGTATTTGATCCGTTAAATAAACGGGTTAACGGATTCGGGTCATTAACGGATCAACGGATCAAAATGTTCGATCCAAACCCGTCCAATAGCCACGGATCTGGATCGGGTCCTGCTTAGATTCCTACAAAAACATTGTATTAAAAATTTGTAATATTTTATATTTTATATATTTTTTAAAATAATATATTAATAAAAATAAAATTTTATTATTACGAAAACGGGTTGGATCATTAACGGATCGGATCAACCTAAACCCGTATTTGATCCGTTAAATAAACGGGTTAACGGATTCGGGTCATTAACGGATCAACGGATCAAAATGTTCGATCCAAACCCGTCCAATAGCCACGGATTTGGATCGGGTCCGGATCAAAATCCGACCCATTTACAGGTCTACCTGCCATCCCCAGCGGTAACCCAACACTTCCGCTGCCCATCATCACCTCCACCAGCAAAACTCCACAGCAGCTAGGCACCGCTGCCAGCTCAACTCTCCGTCAGCGGTACCTCCTCCGCTGACCTCCATCAGCGGAAATCCACATCCGCTCAGCTACAGTTCAACGAGGCCATCACCTCAGCACCGCCAACCGCCGCTCCGCTGAGCTCGGAAACACCGCCGGCCTTCTTCCTCCGCTGACAATCCTTCTCCGCCGGACTTCTCGGCTAGACGAGCTTTCTCCGCCGGACTTCCTCAGCTGGGTGAGCTTTCTCCGCCGGCCTTCCACCTCCGCTGGACTGTTCACTCCCGAGCTTCTCCTCCGCCGACCAAAGCTCCATCAGCAAGGTCCGCTCCGCCTAAACTTCTCCTCCACTAGGCTACACCGCCAACGCCAACAGCGGATCGCACCGACCAAGCACGACAGCTAGCTCCAAAAGCTAACAAAAACCTCTCCGCTGATGTCCCAAGCCTTCGCCGGCCAAGCTCCGCTGAACAAATCCTCCGCCAGGCTTCCAACCATCTCATGACCGACCATTTCGGTGACCCGTTCAGACACCCAGTAGCACCATCTCTGATACTCGACTCATAACAGCAAGCCTCTTTGAGCCTGACCTGCTAAGCGGTGTCGTAGCAGAAAAGCTAAGTCCTTATCCTATATTATGCATATCTGCAACGCGGTCTGCCATTCATGCATGTCTCTGGTCGGTTATATATGTGTTCATACACGTGCCTGCGTGATAACCTGATAGGACCCGTGCATTCAATCTTATTTGAGTGCCATAATTGGAATGTCATCGTGCCTATGTTACATACATGCACACGTATGTCTATGCTTTATAAGAAGTGGGTAATTACTATCTATAACATCTCTGCACGTGGCATTTACAAGGACCATCATTCATTAATTGCAACTAGCCATGCATATACTTCACCTGTTCTAGTTTCATGTGTTCACATGACAATATGGTGCCGGCCCCAGTACCACGTATCAACATGCATGGTCTTACTTTAACCTTATCTATCAACTTT
>BDJD01007061.1:117873-129729 GCA_002564525.1 Rosa multiflora
AGCAAGCTTGAGATCTTTTACGGTATTCCAGGGAAGAAGGGAGAACAGGGTTTGTACTTCTGCATTTTTGTCGTCGTTCAAGTTTTCTGTTATCTTTTTCATTATCTCTATCCTCAGCTTCTCACCGTCTCTGCACTTCTCAGGGATACGATTTTTGTCCATCCATTCTTGTACTTCTTGCTCTTTCATCTGTACCGTATCAGTTGCCACTTTATTTTGCTCCGAGGATTGCATACATTGCTGTTGATCGATCGACATTATGAGAAAATATTAAGTTTAAATTACTCTAAAATTTAACGGTGTGTTTGTTTCTTAATCTTAAAATTGTAGAGTCATTAATTACCAACCTGCATATTTCCAATAAACAACGAAAACAGTACCAAGCCAATGCCAGAAACAAAAATTGCAAATATATTATTCCAAGTGTAGACAGTTGCATCGATGTCAGTACCAAAGTTACTGCAATAAATTTAACAGACGGGAACAAGAATATGTGAGATGAATAATGTTTCTTCAAGTTTTCTGTTATCATCTGGAAAAAAATAAAAGGGAACCAATTGGCATTGGCCTTACCTCAGATTTTTAAGTCCCCACCACAAAAAGTAAATTAACTTTCCGCGGAATGTTGCACGTCCTGTGAAGCCGGTTTTAATTGTTTCCGAAAAGGGTCCATAATTAAAGAAATTTGGTGTCTCCGCCGTCCCACTTATGCAAGTTGCATTCAAATGATCATTACTGCTTACAGGTAAAGGAGGGTCATCACATGTCACTTTCCGTTTCTCTCCGAGTGCCCATTGCCAACATACGACTTCGATTTGAACAGAACTAAAGTGCCAAAATGCTCCAATTACCTAAAATTAACAATAGTTATTGATACAATAGAAGAAAATAGCCAACAAAATGAAAATGCAAAAAAAAAAAAAAAAATGAGAGACTTTGTGTGTATAAATTTTAACTTACATGACTTGAGAGGATGTACATAAAAAAATAGAATGCAGCTTTGAGCCACATGCTACTATTTTTTCTAATTAGCTTAGACGAGATGAAGATTCGATACATCCTTGGAACATATTGCACGAGAAGCATATAATTCAGAGATATTTTGTTCTCTGAAAATCCATAATTGGGGGCATAAAACATAACTAAAATCAGCACCTGCATGGACAAAATAAACAACAACAGTTAGAAATCCTTCATTTACAACCGCACCAAAAAAATAATGTTTAATCTATGTTACGTACATGTGGAATTGGAAGAACAGCGAGAATGTCAGTTAGGACACAGCTCCATGACAACTTCTTAGTTATTGCCTTAGCGTGTCCAAACCAGTTGAAGAGTTTTGAGTGGCCTCTCTGTACCAGCTTGGCCTTGGACACATAGGCCGCTGCTTTCACAGCTTCACGAATTTGATATACAATATGAAATAGGAACGTGATATCTGTGACTGATCGCGTAATGAGGACTGCGTTCCTCATCCTTTTGTCCATATAGAGGCACATTTTCTTGCGATCAAAGAATGCAATGTAAAAAAACAAAGGATCCGTTGAGACTGCAATCGTACATGCAAGCACAGATATCTTATTCCAAAATGAAACTGAAAGCAGCATTGTTTCCCATTTCTTCTTTGTTCCATTTACTTCTCCGGGTGGCGCGCGCGTTAGCATTTTCGACAGCGTGAACTATATCTGGGTGAGAGCTGATAAAAAATATCAAAAAAAATAATAATAATAAGAAAGGGAAACGAGAAACAAACTGGAGCTAACAACAAAAGGAATTAAAGTTATCTCTTTCAAGTTAAAATTTAGGATAGTGATAGTTCAATACAAAGACTTTCTTGCCTTGAGAACCAAGCAAGAATTAAAGCTTTAAGAACATTACCTCCACTTCTCTTCAAATCTGTCCTCAAATTTGTATGGGCAAAAAATGACAAAAATAGAGCGAGAGAGCTCCTCCGCAAGTAAGACTTATTTGCCAAAACATATATACACCCAACCAACATAAGGAAAATATGGGAAAGGAAGTGGAGATGCTCTAAATGGGTTGAATTTAGGGCTATAAATAGGCTCGATACAACTCGTGTTTAACTCGTATTTGGCTCATTTTTAGCTCATTCGGCTTATGTTTGTAAGATAAATGAACCGAGTTTGAACTCAATATATAGCCCCATAAAAAGATGTGCCGAGTTTGAACTTGGATATTCGGCTCATCAAGGTCGTGACTAGCTCATGTTTTTCAAGAGTAGTACAAGCTTGTTAAACCTCGGCTTGTTTGTTGAACCTCAACTCATGAAAATTTATAGAACTAGTATAAATAAAATATAGTTTTTCTAATCCCAATCTTTAATTTTTTTTCCTTACCTTCCTTATTAATTGGAAAAGAATCTAAGAATTTAAGTATAACATATTACAATAGAGAACAATACTTGTGCAACAATTAAATTAAACCCTAATTGATAATATATAAAGGAAACTAATTAAGATGAGTCAGTTTTGGGTTGTATTCGTCATTTTTGAATTTATTCCATATAAAATGAATTTGTATGATGGCTATACATCAAATTTAGATTATTATTTTTAATTTCTTCCTTCTTATTATTCAAGGTCGAGCTCGTCCAAAACAGTGGCAGATCAAACAAGAAATGAGAAAAAAAAATCCGAGGAACTTTGAAGCTTATGGGGCCTCCTCTTGTATCGATCGCTTCTGTTCGGAATAGATTGGTTGGGAATTTGATGCTCTGCAGTGAAGGTTACGAAGTAAAAGGAGTTGATCCACTATAGGGGGGATAGAGATGAAGATGCAGAGTCTGATGCAAATCAAGTCGAGCCAACCTCGGGATTAGAAAAAATATTCAAGCCGAGCCGAGTTTGAGCATGGAAAAAAAATTCAATCTTACGCTCGGCTGGAGCTCGATGAAAATAAGTGAGCCGAGTTTGATCAGCACCTTGGTACGCTTCAGCTTGGCTCATTTACATCCCTAGTTGAATTATGGGCATCGACCCCAATAAATTGCGATGAAGTTAATTAAAAGAAACAGTACTAGGTGCGTTTGGATGAGAAAATTATAAAATCTGTAGGAATTTATAAATGATGGAATCTTTAATTCCGTCAATCAAAAATTCCATTAATTGCAAATTCTATTGTTTGGTTGCATCTATTTAGGATTTGAAATGTGTAATAAATTAAGAAAGTTTAAAACAAATAAAAAGATAAAATAGAAAAAAATCTTGTTTTGGAAATAAAAATTGAATACAGCTAAGGAATTCGTAAATGACACATATTTTGGTGAAAATTGAAGTGAGGAATTTAAATAACGAATTTCTTTGTTTTTTTTCCATAGAGAAATTTAAAATTTCCAATCTGATAATGCCAAACGAGGGAATTGGTTTTTAGGAATTATGAAATCCTCACTTTCAATTGAATTACATCATTTTTTCTCTCATCCAAACACAAGAAGCTAACCTCATTTCGATGCGGAACACCTCCTCCTTTGAGTGATTCATGTTGTACGCCTTTTTGTATCCAATATAGTCACCCAAAAAGTTGATAGCCAAACTAGATTCTCAGAGTTACCAGAATATTTTCAACAGTGAATTTGAAAACTGCACAAGATCAATAAGAGGCAGGTTAACCCTGCATATCGTTAGTTAATTAAATTCAGCTCAACCCTTCAAACAAGTGTCACACGAACTGTAAACATTAACAAAAACTGCTGCGAAGTGCGATCTTCTCCGTTAAGAATACTTACTTCAGGAAATTAAGCATGCATGAATTGGTATAATGATACTAATAATGACAGACTTTAGAATGCAGTGGTTCATGACTTTAGAAATCAATTTATAGACTTTTAGAATACAGTGGTTCATGGCACTACTCAATAATAATATTATCTTTTGATAAGCTAATAATGATAATATAGTCAGGTGATTTAAAAAAGAAAAGGAAAGGAAAGACCTAGTAGTTGGTCTAATATATAAGCCCACACCATGATACTAGTTGTGCATGTTTTTTTTTAATTTATACTGTTAATTCGATCTTGTGGTCATTCTTACGTCTTTTCCTACGTACAAAGTACCGACCATGTAAATGACTGCCGCTGGTTCAAGGGTGAATGCATGCGAAACCATATATCTGTATGACACAAGTACCATGATGCTTCATTCAAGTGGCCGGAGTCGTTGAGAAAATCATCTTACATAGAAAAATGGGAATTTTGCTGATGTGTTTCTAAGGATTTAGACCACTCTAACTATTGCCAATTAATTTTGACTATGATGTAAAACCAAATATCATACATATATGATCATGCTCACAAACGTGTAATCCCATACTTGATACAAATCACACACAAAGCATACATGTAAACTAAAGGAATCAAGGGTAACCATTGATATCCACAGTGCTAGCCATTAATTTGAGCAATCTGCAGTTGCAAGAACAAGGGGCTGGTATGGGCTTCTGTCATGCGCACAACATGCTTATGACTCGTACGGATAACAGAGACCAATACCTCTTATTTATATATGATAGTTTACCCCTAAGAAACAAGAATCATCCCTTAAATGTATTTCTTAAGGATCAAGTCTTATCTGTAAGATTTTTTTTATGTTTAATCCAAATCCATGTTATACTTGTCAATTAACATATTACATTAGGATAATATGTGATAAAGTCCATATTTTTTAAACAATTTCCCACTTGGATTATCACTGATTATACATGGTAATTGAACCAATTCTATACAAACCAACTGAAGTAGAGGTGGCAAATGTTCCGCTAGGCACGAGCAAGACACAAACCTGACACGTTTAGAAGCGGCTCGACACTGCCTGAGCCCGTTAGCGGCTCGGCCCTAACATGGTAATCTAACGGGTCGGTGGGCTGAAAAATATTGGCTCAAAAGCCCGGCCCGGTACTAACAAGACGTATTATGGGTCGCAACCCGGCCCATTTATAATATATATAAATAACATATAATATATAATTTAAATGCTATAAATATTACACAATAACTCAATAAGATTATAACATATAATCTCATATTTCATACAAATCATGCACAACACGTACATGTAAACTAAAGGAATCAAGACTTACCATTGATATCCGTATCTGTAGCTGCAAGAACAAGGGTGGTATGGCTTTCTGTTGATCACCAAACTCAAGCTTCTATATCGGCAGAACTAATGCTTATGTCTCATGGTGATAACAAACACCAATACCTCTTATTAAGCATCTTCCCATAAAGGTATTTCTTAAGGATCAAGTCTATAAATAAGAATAACAATGTATCACATCTTTGTAAGGCTTTCTTGTAGTCTGAGTAATGGGTTCCTAACACTAATGAATAGATACACTATCTTACACTACTAGCAAAATAACAATACACACAA
The DNA here is from genome assembly GCA_002564525.1 of Rosa multiflora. NCBI lineage: Eukaryota > Viridiplantae > Streptophyta > Magnoliopsida > Rosales > Rosaceae > Rosa > Rosa multiflora. The sequence continues at coordinate 123,264 of BDJD01007061.1, forward strand.
ATTTACTGTATCTAAGAGCCACAAATATCCGTGTGAAACATATATACTAACAGATAACCGTGTCAAATGATTATAATTGGGTCTACAATAATTTAATTAAACAATAACAATATCAACGGAAATCTGTGTGAGTTAACACCAGTAACAGATGTCTGTGTGTAAACAAAAATATTTTCACACGGTTATCTGTGTGAATATCAATTCACACTGATTTCTGTACACATTACAAATTAGTTTATTTAGAAATCGTTAATTTTTTATGATATGTGAATTATGGAGGGATGGATTTCCGTTACAATAAATTTTTGGTATAGATTTCTGTGTGAGATGAGCAATACACGAATATATGTGTGAAATTAAGACATGGATATCCATGTGAAAAGAAAAATCAGCTACAGAATTCTGTGTGAAAAGAGGAACTAGATACAGATTTCCATATAATTAATCAAATGACAATTAACATGACAGCTAGCTATTAAGTTACTGAGATAAATACACACGGACATCTGTAGCAAATGTAAATGTATTTCACACGGATTTCCATGGCTATTATACTTAATGTTACAGACATCCGTATAAAAAAGAAGCTATATACGAAATACTGTGTAAAAAATTCAAAATTGATGCGATGTTCTTTCAGGTAGCTATCTACACACGGATATTTGTGAGAATTTTGAATGTATTTCACAGGGATTTCAGTGTGAGATACATTGCTTATACCTCCCCCGCCGAGCTCCCAATCTCATCAAATCCTTCATCTTCTACTCTCTCCTATCCATTCCCAATCCTGTCCTTCATCAAATCCTTCAGAGACCCAAGTCCAAAATCCTAAACTTGGAAATTTATTTTTCAATTTTAGGATTTTCTTCACCCATCACCTCGCATGATTTTCTTCCTCTCATTGATATCTTCGAACCCAGATTCGATCTCGGATTTAAGAAAAATTAGATCGATTCCAAGTATGTTTTTAGATCTTATCCTATTACTCTGTTCAATTTGTTATTGGATCTTAAATATATTTCTTTTTGTGGTTCTTGGTTCCAGTTGTTTATGGTGGATTGCTTTAGATGTGTTCATTGTGAAAAGGTTCGTGAAATCTGGATTTCTTTTCTTTCGGATGTTGATTTTATGGTTAGTTAATTTCATTCAATAATATTCTTGTTTCTCTCTACTTGGTTTTGCAGCTCATTTAATTTCATTCAAGTTTACTGTCTTTATAATTTTTTCATATCTTTGATTCATGGATCCTTATGGTAATGCTATTGCAGATCCATGAATTTCATTCAAGATCCTTATGGCTGCGTTCGCGGCAAGCATGGCCTGGGCTTAAAGAACATTTACTAGAGGGTTAACTTTTACAATTGGGTTTAGATGTAATTAGTAATTACTGGGAGGCTAGAAGTAGTTTTATCTCATGGTAAATGGGTACTTGAAGTGGTTGTTGATTCTGAATTTCTGACTAGTCATCTTTCATTGTCTATAAGAATCTGATCTATTATGTAGTTCATGACCTGTGGGTTGGCTATGTGATTCAGATTTCCTGAATTTGGGCGTTCTTTTTGTGGTGAAATTGCTGCTGTGATTTTATTCGCTTGATATATGTTGTTGGATAGATTGGCTCTATCTTTTTGAAATGTTCAGGAAAAAAAAAAAGTGGTTGCAGATGTATTTGATAATTAATTTGCAGAATTTTTTTTTTTGAAAGCTATAACTCTTTCACACAGAAATCCGTGTGTGATAGAGTTTATGTATTTGACACAGATATCCGTATGAACAACCTACGTATTTGATACAGATATCCGTGTGAACAACTTCCTTGTTCACACAGACTCCATTCCATTACGGTATTTTATATTTCTGGAAAGAAAGTCTGGCCCACATCTAATATTCACTCGGATAAAATAATCCGTGTGAGATGAGTATTACCCCACCCCCTCCAAACCACACGGTTACTCAATCTGTGCGTGTATTGTGGGTAAAAGCCATCACACACTGAAATCCGTGTGAAAAAGTCTTATTACACAGATTAAAATCTGTGGGTAATTCTTGTTTTGCTAGTAGTGTTATTAGATTGCTAGGATAATTTTTATTCCATCTCCATGTTATACAGGTTTAACATTAAATCAATTACCATATTACTTCAGGATAATATGTGATAAAGTCGATATTTTTCTAACATATGAAGCTTTGATTACTATATTATGGTATCAAAATCAAGTTTACCTACATTTGAATGCCTTGTAGTCACATGGACTCCACATCACCATATATAAGTTGTCTATATGTATGGATTGAAAATTAAACACATATGCAGAGGCATGTTGAGAATATGAATCCTGCATATAGGAAATATGGATCTTAAAAATATGTTTATAAGGATTTTGCCACTACAATTATTACCGATAATTCTGATTGTGAAATCCAAATTACTGAGCGTCCAATATAAATTGATGTCAGTTAAAATTTAGTGTTGATATAGATGGTATCGAAAATGAGTTTCCCTTTAAAATGATGTGTCATAAACGTATGTGGGCCACTTAAAATGAGGTTCTCAAACATAACATAATACTAACAAACACAGAATACTCTACAGTAGGGAATAAGAAAAAGGGAATACTCAAAAGCATGCCTCCAAAGGACCCAAACTGTCACGGACACGTTCTTGAATAGGGAATTTTTAGCTTCCCTCAAGTCCGTGATGGCGCATTGCTGCTCCCATATGACAACAACACCAGTCGATTAAGCAGCACCTTAGGGTAAAGTGTGCTTTTCAATCAAGTGTTTAGCTCACACGAAGTAGTCCCTCACACTCAAGTGAACACCAATATGGAATATGAATGCTAACCTACAACACATACAAGATACGGGGAGACACTAACTTTTTATTAACTCACACTTAACAAACTACCTAGTGTTTGGATCTCTACAATACACTCTAATAAGATGGATCTTTTCAAACTTGGATGTGTTTAGAGTATCAAGAACTTGGTTATTTACAGAGAGCAGCCTACCCTCAGAAGTTGGCAATCCCAATTCCCTTAGGTATGTGTGTCGAGCAACACACAATTTTCTCAAACGGTTGACATCCCCAACTACCTAGACATTAGATCAATTAACTGCTCGATCTCATGTTGTTGACAACTCCAACCACATAGGCTTATCCAAAGAGGAGTTACCCTAGCCTACCCTCAGAAGTTGACAGTCCCAACTCCCCTAGGTACGTGTGTCGAGCAACACATGATTTTCTCAAACGGTTGACACCCCAACCGCCTAGACATTAGATCAATTAACCGCTCGATCTCATATTGTTGACAACCCCAACCACATAGGCTTATCCAAAGAGGAGTTACCCTAAGTAACTTCCTCTAACTTCCTTTGGATGGATAGAAGCTACTAATTTCTGCTAAGCTCCTCTTGCATTTGCTTGCTTGCTCGTGAGCATGTCACTTTCTTGATCGCTTACTGCCTTAGCCAGCTTTGGCCAGCTCTGTCTGCCTCTTGGTTGACTGTGGCAGGTCTCTGCTGGTCTATCTGTCTCTTGGCCAAACTTGGCCTGCAGGTTGCGGCCAGATTGTGATCATCCTTAGCAGATACTTGTCAGCTCCGCCAATCCTGCCCCTAATTGTGTGCTGCCCCTAGCTGTCCCCCATCAGGTAATGCATTGCCTACTCTCAATGCATGAGTTTGCCATCAATGCTTAGCGTGGCTGACTTCGTGCCTGCTGATGGTGCCAGTATTGGCTACCTGCTGCCTGCATGCTTAGCTAGCGAGGCTAATACCCTGCACATCTTGTGCCTAGTGAGGCTAACCCCCCGCATATCGACTTCCATTTGTCTTGCTTCTCTTAGGGAACCTTTTTTGTCTATCAACACCTAAGATTGGTGCAAGACATGTCAACACTTAGTGCTTTCACCCTTGGCACCTTCAAGGGTGTAACACTAACCCTATTCCCTACCATGAACAGTTTTATTATTAATAGAAAAGTGAAAATGTAAAAAAAATAAAATAAAACTAAAAATTAAGAACAACATAAAAAACAAAGTGAGCCTCCTCTTCAAACCTAGAGAGCATAGCTCGATGTTTAGTAGTCGAAATAACCTTGAGCTTGTGTTTCTTTCCTAAGGCAACCTTTGGCCTCTTAGCCCCAACCTTATATCCTTGAGGGGATGATTCTTTCCCAAAACCAGATAGCAAAACCTTGGTAAGGGATGAATTCTTCCCCCACCTGAGAAATAAACTTGAAGCTTCCATTCTATGTTTCTTCTTGATGTAGGAATCAGGTGATGCAGACATAATGATAGCTGGCTTCTGGATTCCCTCCAATATACCATCCAACCGTAGTAAGCGATAAGGAACCTCAACATCATGACAAACCTCAGTAGTATTAACTATCTTTTCTTCTTAGGGGAAGAGATAGTACTAGTACCCACCCTTTTTCCAATAGTAGAAGCAGCAGTAGCCTGTACCATTGATGTAGGCTCACCCGCCGCAACCGCAATATTACTTGATAGTAACTACCTCCTTAGCCTTCACCTCTATAGGAACCACCATCTTAGTTACCACTAACTCACCTCTCGGTGAGCGTACCCCGCCTCTTACCAGTGCTTGAAGAGCTGTAAAACCCGGCCGTGCCTCACCAATCTAGGCTTGTAACTAGCAGGGACCACCAAAGCACCACTGTAAAGCTTCTCCACCACTACTGCTCCCTATACTAGCCAAACCAAGACTCCTAACAGTACTTCCTTCCTTCACCGTCGGAGGACTACTACAACCACCCACATCGTCTCCAAAAGAACCACAAATTAAACACAAGCCTCTCACATTCAGGTATTCCAAATCAATCTCCTTAGCAAAAGAACCCAAGAACGGATACCTGACATGCATCAAAAGAGAGCGATCTAAACTCACCACCACCAACACCTTGACCAACTCATCACGCCTCAGTCTCCTCTCATCCACGTGCACCAACCTGGCCAAATGAGTTGCCACCTTGAGAGCCCACATCGGAGTTGTAAAAATAGGAGAAATGCCAATGATTTAAACCTAGATTGGGAGCCAAAATGAGATGGCCCACTAGCCACTGTCATAGGCTACATCAAAACTAGACAGCCTGGCCACTAGCCAATGGTAGGTTGGCTCTGGGAGCAGCTCCACCGTGTCGTCACGCTGGGATTCACACTACACCAATTTCGGAATCAGACAACACATATCAGACGACAGCAAACATTTTAACTGTCGTCTGATTTAATCAGACGACAGCAAGAAATATTGTGTCGTCTGATTTTTCGAATTAGACAACAGTTTTTTCTTGGCTCTTGTACAATATCATTTCAGACAATGGTTTAATTTTTTGATGTTGTCTGAATGAATTAATTCAGACAACAGTTATTATGTGATGTTGTCCAAGGTTCATTTATACAATGGTTGATTTTTGCTGTTGTCTGATTATTTTCAGTCACACAACTGTTATTAGGTGTCTGTTGTCTGATATGTTGTAAGTCAATGGCTACTGAAAGATGTTGTTTGATTTAAGTTGTTCAGACAATGGTTTTTAATTTGTCTGTTGTTAGATGAGTTTCAGACAATGAATTTTATTTGATGTTTTCTGAGTGTTAGATTTTTTTTTTTTTGATACAATGAATAGCTGACTTTAGTTAGGGTTAGACTTATACTTTTAACACTTAACTCTTTCAACTTGTTCCCGGCCTCTCCATTCCATCGAGCAAAAGTGCAAAACACCCAGTCTGCCTCCATCTGAAACTCACTCTTTCTCACTCTCATCCCTCAGTCCCGCTCTCAGCCCAGCCTTCAGCCCCGCCCTCAGCCCGCTCTCAGACTACGAACCCGTCTCTCTCAGCCCCGTCCTCAGCCCGCTCTCAGACCACGAACATTCCATCGAGCAAAACACCCATTCCCCTCCATCTGAAACTCACTCTTTCTCACTCTCATCCCCCAGTCCCGCTCTCAGCCCAGCCATCAGCCCGCCCTCAGCCCGCTCTCAGACTACGATCGAACCCGTCTCTCTCAGCCCCGTCCTCAGCCCGCTCTCAGACCCTCTCCATTCCATCGAGCAAAACACCCATTCCCCTCCATCTGAAACTCACTCTTTCTCACTCTCATCCCCCAGTCCCGCTCTCAGCCCAGCCATCAGCCCGCCCTCAGCCCGCTCTCAGACTACGATCGAACCCGTCTCTCTCAGCCCCGTCCTCAGCCCGCTCTCAGACCCTCTCCATTCCATCGAGCAAAACACCCATTCCCCTCCATCTGAAACTCACTCTTTCTCACTCTCATCCCCCAGTCCCGCTCTCAGCCCAGCCATCAGCCCGCCCTCAGCCCGCTCTCAGACTACGATCGAACCCGTCTCTCTCAGCCCCGTCCTCAGCCCGCTCTCAGACCCTCTCCATTCCATCGAGCAAAACACCCAGTCCGCCTCCATCTGAAACTCACTCTTTCTCACTCTCATCCC
>BDJD01007061.1:137972-161931 GCA_002564525.1 Rosa multiflora
GATACACAATGGCTTTAATAGCTTTGCTCTTGTCTTGTTCAAAGTCAGTCAATAGTATTCAATTACTTTGCAGATGTACAAGCTTCCTTCAGACAACAGTTTTTTTACAAATCAATGTTTTCTAAATCTTCATTACACGTCCATATTTTTCTAGGGTCTGTCAACTGAAATTACTTTGCACAAGAGTTAAGTTGCCAATTACTGTTGTTCTTCGTGGTATTTAGACAACAGACAATATAGTAGTCGCTGTTGTAGTAAACTTTATCAAACGACAGTTTTTCATATTATTGCTGTTGTTCTTCGTGGTATTCAGACAACAGACAATATAGTAGTAGATGTTGTAGTAAACGTTATCAGACGACAGTTTTTTGGTATTGTCTGATTATGTATCAGACGGCATTGAGATAGACAACAGCAAATTGTATAATCAGACGACAGTGAAAAACTGTCGTCTGATTGAAAAATTGGTGTAGTGCGATCATCTATACTAATGGTCAAAGGGACTGCGAGCTTTGACGTGACATCATCCACACTAACCATTTGGATTAAGGAGGAAAAAGGATTAGAAGGAAGAGGAAATGGATGATTTGGAAGGGAAAACTGAACTTGGCCTTGCGACTAACGATGACGAGAAGGGGAGAAAAGTTTGCTTTCTAGACTTAGGATTTATTACTTCTTACCCTTTTCACAATTTTTGTTGTAGCTCACGTAGTAGAACTAACTATGTTGATTAATTAACAAAATTATAACGAATTTTAAAAGTCTATTATCAATTTGGAGCTCGTGCTCTTACAAATAGATTAGTGAGAAATCTACGTAAAAAAAAATCGTATTTTTCATCAAAGATAAACAAGTGCATCATGTGAGATCTATATCTTTTCCAATTGGATCTACATTAAACTACGTGGGTTTTTGTGACAAATGGTACATTTCACATTCTAAACACATTTACTTAGTAATGACATCCTACATAGAAAATTGTAGACGACACGTGGAGTTGTTCACATTAAACAACCAAAACCTAACAAAAATGTAAACATAATAAATTACACAATTACATGCATGTTGGAGCAATGATATAGGGCCTTAATGAGGCCTAAGATTTGTGGCATTAATCTTAGGTGTCATGCCATGTCATCTACATACATCACATATTTACCAAACTATCTTGTCCTTCCAAAATCTAATAGCTGTAAACTATTTTGGTTTTCTTACCTCTTCAATCACCAGATTTCTTGAGTTAGAATTACGATATCAACATATTTTCTTTCCATTTTTGTGGATCCAATTTTGATTTTTGACTTTTCTAATTAACTTATTAGGGAAAATTTTAAGAACAGTGCATGAAGTTTGGCCCACTATTAATTTTCGTACACGAAGTCAAAAATTATGAACTTTGGTACACGAACATTTGTTCCCGACCAAAGACTTGTACACGACGTCATTGACGCCATGAGAACCTCTGCCACCTGGCATAGTTTCAGGGGTAAATTGGTCTCTACACTATCTTACTCTAGCCACCCATCTCTCTCTCTCACCTCCTGGTTACACAATGGTCGGAGAGAAGTCCCAGCAGCTTGGCAAGGTCACTTGCAACCATGCATGGAGCTCTGCAACAACCTCCTCTCCTGCCACTACCACACCACCATTGTCATTCCCTCCACTCCATCCTCCGCCATCCCCTCCTTTTTTTCCCTAAACCCACTCACCCCATAGCGCCTCTTCCGGTCCTCCCTGACCCGAACCCGACTTGCTCCGCCACCAAGCCGTCCAAGAGCTCAACCGCCACCTCACCAACTGCCTAGCCACTGCTCCTCGGCCTCTCTGCGCTATAATCGACTTCAAGATCGTAATCCACCTCGCAGATCATCATCCAAAACCCCAATTCCAATTCCAATTGAATCTTTCTTCTTCATCATCAAGCTAGTCATTTACACACAGAAACCAGTCCAAACCAAGCATGATGGATTTCGAAGATGAACAATACCTTAAGCAAAGGCTAGATGAATTGCAGAGAGACATCTCAAAGAAGCAAAAGTTTGAGCCCACCGTCGCCGCCATCATCTCTCTCCTCGTCGTTGCAGTGAGACAAATTGAAGACCCGCTACACCTTCCTCGGGTTCAAGGCCGCCGGGTTGGCCCTCTTCCGCCTCGCCTAACCCTAATTTCAGAGCTGTGAGAAAGAGAAAGTCACAGGGAGCTTTCTGGGTTTGGGTATTTGGCGAGAGGGAGAGAGAGAGAGAGTCAGAGAGAGGAGATACTTTCTTTCTTTTTTTAACACCAAAAATAAGAGTTAGAGTGAGAGAGTACTAAATTACTCTTTGACAAATGAATAATGACATAGGATTTAACGACTTCACTAACGTCGTGTATGGATCGTGAATCGGGGGTTACATTTGGTGTACCAAAGTTCATAATTTGTGACTTCGTGTACGAAAATTAATAGTGGGCCAAACTTCATGTACTGTTTCTAAAATTTTCCCTAACTTATTATTATTATTTTTTTTCTAATTAACTTGTTAGTGTAGGGTAACTAACCTTCTATTAATTTTGTTAAATTAATTTATTAAAAAATTTAATAGTGTTCAAGTATATTTAGATTGTGTGTCTAGCCCAAACACTAGTTCAACTTAGACAAGTTGTAATAGGGTTAGTCTTACAGATATTCTCGAAGATATCTTATTCATTGTATGATTCATTTTCCTTGTAAGATTCATATTCTTTTGTTGTAATCATCTATATAAAGAGACCCTTATTATCAATGAAAGACACAGCTTAGTCTCTCGCAATTTCGACTTCTTAAAACACGTTATCAACACGAATTCCTAACCCTGAAACCCTAAAATTATAACCTTCAAACCCTAGTTACCTTTGCCATACACCTTGAAGCACTCGAATCCATAACCGGCGGCGGAACCACCAGAATGGCCAGAAAACGCCCAAACTGGCCACCGAAAATTTCGAACCGGCCTGATTAGCCTCTTCAGTGCTCCTCCTACCAGCATCTTCACGCTCCCCTGCATCTGCGTTAGCCTCGTCTCACTTCTGTCTAGCGCTAACCTCGCTCCGCATTTGCGCTGATAGCCTCGCCTCGACTGACGATTATCTTCGCTAACACAGTGATTATCCTCTCCTGCTTGATGCCATGCGCCCCTTGGTTAGCCTCACTATCTGTCAGCCTCGCCGAGAACCCTCGGCAGCAGCTTCGCACACGCCTGCATGTAAGCACAGCGCCTGCACAAAGCACGCACATCCCTGCACAGCCAATTCCAACAGCCTTCTAGCCAGCGTCCGACCACCAGAGACCTCTAGCGATTTTTCTAACTCGACGTAAATTTTTATAAAAGTTGCCGCTTTCAGGTCATGTACTTTCAATTCCAATTCCAATTCCTTTTTTTTTTTTTGGGACTTGTAACCTCCCCTCTTCTACCCTCCACTTCTTCTTTTGTGGGCAGACCTAAGCCAAACTATGGGGGTTTGTGCTATCTCCAAGGTTAGAGCTTGTTGAGATCTCCAAACTTAGAATTTGTAGAGAATTTATGATCGACCACTTACATCATTGTTTAGATCAAATCTAATACCTCTTGGAATCAAATTTCTTGGGAGTGATTACACTTAGAAATTTTTAATTTCTTGCGAGCGATCAAGTTCATAAATTTCTTTTGTTTTCATGGTAGCCTTTTTGCTCCGAAGATAACCCTTTTTCTTGTTCCTTTTCAGGATAAGTGACCTGAACAAACTGGACTTTGCTCCATTGGGAACAACTGGCTCTAGATATCAAGAGTTGGTTTGTGATGTCCGCCATCATCTCAAGGCCTAAGGAATTCTGGATACAATTCTTGAGCTGACTCTGGACGTGCTAATTGTTGAGCAAGCTCAAGATTTGGAAGCAAATAAGGCAACCTTGGAGGTAAATAAGGCAAAAGCCATCATCATAATGACTCGTCATATGGATGATTCGCTCCAGTACGAGTATCTGAATGAAGAAGACCCAGAAGATTGTAGATCTGACTCGAAGAATGCTTTGGCAACATCCATGATTCCCTCTGCTTCCTGGCCTAGAAGTGAGATGGCATAACCTCCGCTTATGTGATTTCAAGACAGTTTTTTATTACAACTCGGAAGCACTTCGCATTAAATCCTTAATGGAATTCTGTGGAAAAGATAGCACAGATGCGATGTTGATTGAGAAGACTCTCTTTACCTTCCCCATCTCTGCTTTTATGGTTATTAAGAACTATCGAATCGATGTTACTGCAGTACGGATCACAAGGTTTCAGCTCTTTGGAGCCATAAATGTCGCTGAAAAACATGACAACATCTTTGTGAATGACTATAATTTGAGACCCGTGGGAACATAAACTATTCTAGAGTCCAATTGTATTCTCGCCTCAAAGAGAAGGCGCCAAAATCGAAATCTTAATCCTTGGGATACTTCTGGACGTTCAAGTCCATATAATTGCTCTACTTAGGAAGGTAAGGGCCAAAATAGGCGTACATGAAACCGAAGAGGTCAACATGGAAAGAGAGAGGGAGGCAACACCTCTGGCCATGTTAGTGGTATGTTAGTGGTGCCATCAACACTAAGAGTCAACCTAATGACGCTTTTAAAGTGCCTCAATCAAGGAAGTCTGACCACAGAGATGTATGTTCTCGATATAGAGCATCCAGTCATTGGCCACACATTTGTAGAGCTCATGAGAGTATTATCACTACCTACAAAGTGTGTTGTAAAGCAAGATAAGCTCACTATGTGGAACAAAAATATCAAGAAGGTGATCTCAAGTTAAGGGTTGAAGACTTCAAATCTGGCTGGGATCAATAGATCGCCGATTTTATTTAAGTCTTTATTTTTCCAAAAAATGTAATATGGCAATTGCCACAGTATTATTAGTGGATGCCATTGGTTAAGTTTCTCTTCAACTAGGCTCATCCAAATTATGATGTTTAGGAAAGTTTTGAGACAATAGTACTTAAGCGAGCTTAGCTCCACCGACATGGAATGGCACAAATTCATCTTGCTAAATGACACATTGATTACTATCACATAAACTCTTTACGCTCCTAGGGCGAATCAAACTCTATTGAGCTATTCGAACCAACGGATTCCATGCAAAAATGTATGTAAAAAATGGAAAAGAGTTCCTTTTCTTTTTTTCTAATGATTGCGAACAAATGCTCATCTTAGAGAAACTTATGTGTCTCTCTAGTGTTTTTTATGTCACCAATATTCGAGCTATTAAATCCAATAAATTCATGAGAGAATATCTCTTAGATTTAAACACATACTGGCTTGGTCATGACAGGGTAGGTCATCCTAGTCATGATATGATGATCCGTCTACTAAAGATTTCACACGAACATCCATTCTTTCGAGCAAAACGAAGCAAGAATCAAAGGTTGATTCTTGGACTAAGTGTGACCGCCTTACTGGCTCTAGCGCTGCCACCGTCCATCAGTCCATATCCATGATGCCATGAATGGTGTCCATCATGGTGATGACGCTCCAAGTGATGCCACATCACCAAACTTTGCTTCCAATAGTGTTTCAGACGCTCAAGCTAAAACCAAAATCCTTATTAGTTGCTTCTAAGGCCTCTCGCTCGTTCTACAAAGTCTGTTCCTTAGTGAAATAAGGACTGAGACAGTCTTACATAAAGGATAAGAAAATGCTCTTTCTATTCTTACATAGAATCTGAGGGGATTATGTGGACCGATTCAACCAATTTGCAGACGTTTAAATATTTCATGATGTTGGTTGATGCGCAAACACGCTGGTCTCACATGTTGTGCTATTGCCCACTTGCAATGCTGCTAATGCTACACTTCTAGCATAGATTATACGGTGACAGGTTCTCTCCCCGGATTATCCCACTCAGTTAATTCGACTTGATAATGCTAGAGAGTTTACATTGAAGACTTCTGATGATTATTGCATATCATTTAAACTGATGTTGGACCTCATATTCCCATGTACATACCTAAATGGTCTCGCAAAAACGACTACGATGGTAGCCCGAACATTGGTAATGCACACCAATCTCCCTATATGCGCTTGTTGTTGTGTAATATCGCATGCAGCTATGCTAATTTGTCTACGACCCACCGCCACTTAATCAATCTCTAAGTTACAGCTAGTGACTGGGTACAAGTATCTCGTACTTATGCATATTTGAGTGCGCCGTTTATATACCAATTGCACCACCACAACATACTAAGATTTGAGACTCCAACAATCGTCTGCCACTTAATACCCTTGCTAGGCGATCTCTTTACCGCATGTCTTGCGGATTGTCACTTTGATGAGACAATCTTCCCGTCGTTAGGGGGAGATAAGAACACGGATGTTCAGAAGGAATAACAAGAATTGTCTTGATCTGTCTCTACTATGTCTCATCTCGATCCCCGCTAAAGTGACTAGATCACACATATCTGCTGCAAAATATGCCTGCAAGGATGGACGTCCCTACTAGAGGATATAAAGCCACCCTACACGGAGGTAGGCATAACACCAAAGCCATAGAAAGTGGCTATGACCTCAGCTAAGATGCGTGGGAGGCCCGTGGGTTCGAATGATACTTTGTCATAACTCTGATCCTTTGATCATCGACACTAAAAATCCATCTCATGAGAATGTTCCAGATTATGGTTATTGTCGGAGGATGCCTCAATGCCAAAACCTATTCTTGAGAATATAGAGCTCTCTGAAAATTACACTAGTGTATATGGGATGTGGGATAAAAACTCCATCATAATTGATGATGTATTCACACATTTTGTCGCAGATGAGTTTGTTGAGTCTGATGATATCGAATCACGCTTCGTTGATGAATGAATGTCAACGTAGAGGAAATTGGCCTAAATGGAAAGATACGATCCAGGTTAAGTTGGATTCTCTAACGAAAAGGAAAGTTTTTCAAGCCAGTGATTCCAACACCTCCTAACATAAAACCTATTGTATAATTGGTCTTCGCTAGAAAGCGTGATGAGAAAAAGATATGGTAATCTCACCTTATGGTGCAAGGCTTCTCACAAAATTCCTTGAAATCGACTACGATGAGATATATTCTCCCGTAGTGGATGACATTGCACTCCACTACCTTGTCAGTTTGATAGTTTATGAATAACTGAACATGCAATTTATGAATGTGGTCACTACGTATCTCTATGGGGATCTAGATACTAAATATACATGAAGGTTCATGGTGAACTTCATTTACCCAAGTCAAGTAGCTCTAGACCACATAGCGCGTTTGCAAAGTGGTTGAAACGCTCACTAAAGTGACTACTTAATTGGGAAGGGATATGCCTGCGTGTTTCCATGACAAGTTTCAGATTCTATCGCGGTTAATATAGGTGACATGATCTTCATTGAAAGCCCTTAAAGAGAGTTAAGGAAACCCACTGAACATTTGAAATCCCCATCTTAAAACTACATTAGTGTTTTTGAAGGTTTTGTTGATGCTGGGTATCTCTTTGACCCATATAAAGGTCATTCCCAAACTGGTTAAGTGTTCACCATGGGCAAGGCTGTGATATCTTTGAGGTCTACATAACAAACCCTGGTGGCTATATCTTCGAAATGCAAAGATTATTGATCTTCAAAAAGTATTTTGTGAATGTATATGATTGGATCCATAATTATGCATGTTCGAAGCATTTGAAGTCTACCACACAGATGAGCCTACGAGCATTTATGAGGATAATGCTGCTTGCATTGAACAAATGAAGCAAAGCTACATCAAAAGTGACAACACCAAGCATAATCAACAACAACAGACTCTCTTCAAGATCAAAGTGAACCAGGTTCGATATGAGGATAATGTTGCAGAATTGTTCACTAAGTCATTGCCTAAATTCACTTTCGAGAAACATGTTGGGAGCATCATTTGCCAAAGTTATGGGAATTCCCATGATGTTCAAGTATATCTGGATTGTGTGTTTAGCCCAAGCACGAGTTACTTGTCCAAGTTGTAATAGGGTTAGTCTTACAGATGTTCTCGGAGATATCTTATTGATTGTATGATTCAGTTTTCTTGTAAGACTCATATTCTCTAGTTGTAATTCTCTATATAAAGAGGACAAGTAACTCGTGTGTAATGATCCAGAAAAATGGGAAGGAAAGAGGGGGGAGATGAAAGACACAACTTATTCTTTCCCAATTTCGTCTTCCTAAAACAAATATTACTTCAATTTACTAGATTTCGTGGGTTAGAATTACGATATTAATATTTTTTTTTTTTCATTTTTCTAGATCCAATTTTAATTTTTGACTTTTTTTTTTGTGCGGCTATTGCTATCCTACTATTTTCTTAGTTCACCCTATAACCATTTGAATTATTGAAAGACTATATTACCCAAATGCAAAATAACTAATACGTATACTAATTTTCTAAAATTCAAATATGTAAGAAAAACTAAATACATAACTAATTAATTAATACAAAGACTATTTAATTTCTCATTTGGGTAACATTAATGTTCATCATCTCCACCCAAATTTTATTACTATTTTTTTTTAGTCTTTTTGTTGCCTCCTCATCGTTAATTTGTTATTCAATTCACAAAATCATTAGGGTTAACTTCATCAAAATATTTGAAATACCTTTGTGAACACCGAAAGTAAAAATTAAAAACCCTGAAAAATAAATCAATCTCTCATTGGGTAACATTAATGTTCATCTTCTCCACCCAATTTTTTTTTTTTGTCTTTTTGTTGCCTCTTCATCGTTAATTCGTTATTCAATTCACAAAATCATTAGGGTTAACTTCATCAAAATGTTTACAATACCTTTGTGAATATTGAAAGTAAAAATTTAAAACCCGGAAAAATAAACCAATCTCTTCTTCATTTCTCATATTTGAATTTTAGGTAATTTTTATTAAATAATCAAAACGAAACCATTTACATGTTTGTTGCACAGAAACGAATTCATTAAAAAACTTCATATCCAATCCCATATTTGTTGTTGATTATTTGATATTTAGTTGCAAAAGCAATATGAATTTGGTTACATGCTTTGGCCATGGAATTGTTAATTTGATTAAATTTTGATTAAATGTTTAGTAAAGCTCTAAGATTATAACCTTAGAAGACAACAGAAAGACCCAGCTCGATCATTCCATGAATTGAATTCTTACTTAAAAGAATCCAAGATTCTAAATAAGAAATCTCTCTGTGCAATATTATCCTGAGAAACTAGCCTCCTCTTTCATTATGATATCCATCTATATCCTTTGAATGGGAGCTGAGATCCAATCATCCCAAGAGTTTTCATGATATAAATATAATAATAGAAAATCCAAATTGCCATGTTCCATGAAGTATTGGCAAGACGATCCAAATCAAAAGTCCATCATAGCTTGCGGTGATATAAATTGCTAGTGCATGTCATCTAGTTTAGAGATTATATATTCGTGGTGTTTAATTCTCTGGTAGGCCTTTTTTTTTTCTCGTGTTTTTACTTTATATGTATAACATGTACAATATATGATGCTTTTTTAGTCTTTTATTATAAGATATAAATACACATAGGAAATTATCAAATTAAATCTGATGAAGTGGCACACGACACCTCATTTGGGATTTAATTTTTGTATAAAAATTTGGGATCTCTAGCACTACTCAGTTTGAAATAGACGAACATTGAAACTGAAATAATAAAAAAATTAAAAAAATGGAAGTAAATCAGATTATGATTTTATTAGGAAATTAAGTTTAATATATTTTAGGCTTTTTTACTGGTATGAATTAAATGAGAGATTTTCGTCAAAAAAAAATTCTTTTTTAATTGTGTATGTCATATAAGGATATTTTCTAAAAAGAAAAATGAGTTAGATAAATATATTTAATAATTCTACAGGTTTTGGGTAGTCCATTTTTAAGGGTGTAGTTATGCCAATTTTTTGGTAGAATTTCTTCTAAGGTGGGTCCCGCAGGGCCACTTCGGATTTCAGGGTGAAATCCCGGGCGGGTCCTGTCAAATACCCTTTGAATCCTTCTTATTGCAAATTCAAAGGGGTTCCAGCAACATATCAAGATCGAGAACCAACCATCTGATTAATTTTGGTGGAGGAGAGACCTACACAAAAGAGAGGAATGTCATATGATATTGATTCATTTTTCTTTTCGTGGTTGAAGATAGAGATAAAAAGTAGAATAACAGATTGTTGTGTCTCATGTTCAAGGGCATTTCAGTCAAAATAAGGAGGTCTACTTAGCTTTTCAAGTATTCTAAAAAGTGAATTAGAGGTGTACTAAGTATGTGAGATCCAAATAGCAGATTTGGAGATCAAACTAGAACCACCCAAAAAAAAAAGCCAAAATATTATATATATATTTTTAGAAGAAAGCGAAAATAATTTAGAGCCATTAGATTTTAAAAGTATAAAATGCTCTTTTTACTCAAGAATTAATTAACATGATTTGACTAATATGTGATATGTGTAGGTGACAATGACATGACATGACACCTTATATTGAGACTACAAATTTTAAGCCTCATTGAGACCACAAATCATTTTCCTTACAGGTTTTTGCAGCTCTTGCTAGTTGCTAATTAACTATAACATATAGGGAAACTCACTCGTTCCAAAAGAAATTAACTTGTAGGTGACAGATCACCAACTAGTAAATTAATAATCAGTTCCACGACTAAGATAGGAAATAATTGTACCATAAGTGTACTTGCGTACATGTAGGAACAACTTTGTTAATTAATTTTGCAAGTTGCTAATTGACTGTAACTTAATTAAGAGTACTAATCATCAGGAATCTTAAAGAAATAATGAGGCATTAATAATGGAGGACGACTGACTTTTGTCTTATGTCTTCTCCTCAAATGCTCCTTCTAAATTATCCGTCTTCAGACCGAACTATTCTAAGCAGTTCTTAACTACAAGAATACTCCTTTTAAATTAGCCATCTTCAGACCACTCAATTCAAACCAGTTTTTAACTACCAGCTGATGGTGAAATTAATAGAGACATGAGCTAATGGTCATTTCGATCATATTCCAATATGTCCCCGCAAAATACTAAAGTACAGTATGTGAGAGGCAGTAAGAGGCCGGTTAACCCTGCATATCGTTAGTTAATTAAATTAAGCTTAACCCTTCAAACAAGTGTCACCACGAACTTAAACATTAACAAAAACTGCTGTGAAATGCAATATTCTCCGTTAAGAATACTTACTTCAGGAAATTACGCATGCATGAATTGGCATGGAATACGGCATTCTTCGAATACAATTTGTAGACTTTAGATGGCACTGCTCAATAAAAATATAATCTTTTGATAAGCTAATAATGATAATATGATCCGGTGATTTAGTTGGTGAGCTGTGACCTGTTGGTAAATTATAATTCCAACATTGTAAAGGTCATGGGTTCGATTCTCATTGACATATGTAAGGGTGGGGTGGGCTAAGGATTTTTTTTTTTTTTTTTAAATCCGGTGATTTAAAAAGAACAGAAATAGAAGGAGTTTTTCTATTAGAACCTTTAAATTTACTCATTTGACCTCTATGTTTTTTACACCTCGCTCCTATCAAATTTTCAAATATTAAATTTACTTATTAAATCTCACTAATGTTCCTCAAATAACCTCACTCATATAATTAATTTACAAACAAACTAAGATCTTTATAATAAAAAATTTAGTCATTTCAATGATTTAATTACTCTATAAATCTTAATTACATCTCCATTCTTTAATTAGACAACATAAATCTCTTATCCAATAAAAAAAAACGGTATTGAGTTTTAAAAATTAATAAAAATAAAATAACATGAACTATTTTGTGCTTTTTTTCATTTACTTTTTCTTTTTTAGCTGTGCAAAAAAAGAAAGATTAATAATTTTTTCTTAATGTTTCTCAATTTTTTGTACCTCATGATGAATTATTTAAATTTTTTTTTTTTTTTTTTTTTGCTAGCTTTTTTTTTTCTTCTTCTTCTTTTTACAAATATAATGGATAGATTTAGATTTAGGGCATAATACAATTTATTTTGTTCTCCCTGACCAATATGCGTTCAATATAAAAAGGGTGAGAAAGTGAATTAATTAGGTGCGGTACTCTCACCTAAACCCTAAGGCCTCCCGGTTGCAAATCTCTTCTCGTCCGGCGGCGCCCGGACGTCGGCCTGGCCTCCGGGCCTCCGATTGTCATGGGATTTGCTGCCGGACGAGCGAACTACTGCCAATGGGACACCGTTGGGATTCTCTCTAGTGTTATGTCAGTTTGATTTGGCTGGGATGGTAGAGCTGGTGGGGGTCGTGCTGTCTGGGCCTACATTCGTCCCCGTTGATGGTGTTCTTGGATTGCCGGTGTCATGGAACTCGATCGATGGCGGTGTGGTTTTTGCAAGGCTGGGATCGGGGATGGTTTTGGCCTGTTGTGATACAGGTCGTGGCGGCGTGCCTTGGGCGACAGATGATGCGAGGTCGTGGCGGTTTGGATCTTAGACTGATGGCGCCGCCATGGTTTCGATCGAGGGAGTTGGGCCGCGGAGTCGAGGAACCCAGATCACGGATGTTTTGTTCAGTTCGATGCAGGTCGGCGGCGTGGCTAGGAGCGAGTGGATCGCTCGCTACCATGGGGACGTGGATCTTGGCGACGTTTGTCGTCGGAATGGATCGGACGGAACTTTGCTGGCAGGGGCCGTACGATGGATTGATGGAGAAGACGGCGGACTGGGCCCAAATCAGGCTGCTGGACCTGGAGATCTCCTTGGTTTTTGCCCTATTGGGCTTAATTGTTTGGGCTAAGGTTCTACCTTAGTCCATCAACTTCTATTTGGGCTAGGGTTTAGGCTCTTGGCCCAAATCTATGTTTTTAGCTTTTGTTTAATTACCATATGTTCCCTTGTATTAGGAACACGAGTGTTTTGTTTCGGCTTGTCTATTTGCAATGTTTTTTTTTTCCATAGCTTATAGGCTCGCTGTTTTGCGAGCGATAAGTTCTAATATAGTAGGTCTATCCTATGTACCACTGTGGCTCCTCCACGAAATCTTGTCTGGCCATTGTTATATGTCAGCGGATGGGTATGTAATGACCTTCTTGGCATGCGCTATTATCAATGGAATTACCATTACTTCAAAATATATATATATATATATATATATATATATGCGTTCAATATGCATATCATACATTTTTATCTTAATCATAGTTTTATTTCTTAATATATATATATATATATATGAATGCTTTAATGAGTATGTAGTGAAATTGGAAAATGAAAATAGATAGGGAAAATAATAAAGAATGCAACCTAATATTATTGAATTGGAAAGTCTAGAGAAAATAAATATAACCATTTTTTTGGTATAATTATTGTCCCTCATAGTCATTTTATAGTAGGTTATATATGTCATTTAATAATTCATAATAAAGTGAGGTCAAGTGTGCAGATTTAGAGGTCCCAATAGAAACTCTCAAATAGAAGACCTAGCTAGTTAGGACAATATATAAGCCCACAACATGATACTAGTTGTGCATGTTTTATACTCTCAATTCGACTTTGTGGTCATTCTTACGTCTTGTCCTACATAATAAGTACCAACCATCTAAATTACCGCTACTGGTTCAAGGTGAATGCAAAACCATATATTCGAATGATACAAGTACCATGATGTTTCATTTAAGCGGCCGGAGTGTTGAGAATATCAATTCCACATAGAAAAATGGCGAATTTGCTGATGTGTTTATACGGATTTAGTCCATTGCAATCATTATCGATTGGTTTTGATCATGAAACTTTGATTACTTTATTACCGTATCAAAATCAAATTATCCCACATGTGTCTCGTAGTCACACGAGCTGTACATTACTATTTATAAGTTGTCTATGTGTATGGATTGAAAATTAACACATTTGGAGTCACATTGAGAATATGAATTTCACGCACATAGGAAAATAAGGACATCGAAAATTTTTTATAAAGATTTGGCCACTCTAACCATTTTCAATTGATTTTGATTGTGAAATTAAATTACTGATTGTCAAATATAAATTGATGGCAAAATTTAAGGTTGATATAGATGATAACGAAATAATGATCGATAAATTCGACAAACTAATAGCGAAACTTAATTGGGTCGTTATATACTATATAGATGGTACCGGTACAGTGATTGATTAATTGTACAAACTTGTAACGAAACTTGAAAATCTATCAAGCAATCTAGAGCTCCCGCTCTTACAAATAGATCAGTTAGAAATCTCTATTAAAATCCATCATATATATTTTTCATTAAAGATAAACGAGTGTTAAATCAAAGCATTTAGAAGCAAGAAGTTTGGAAAATCAATATTCATAAACTCATACTATAAACAAAATAATTAAATTGTTTGAAATGAATGTAAAGTATCTAGAGCTTTGAGCTTTGAAACTCAGTAGAACAACGCATTTAAGCTGTATAACTTTTCCAATGCGATTTACATTAAACTATGTGGGTTTTTACGATTACACATTCTCAACACATTTACCTATCATAATAACTTAGGATCGAAATCCTAAACATAAAATTCTAGGCAACACCTGGAGTTTTTTTAGGTTAAACAACCAAAACCCAACAAACACGTAAACATAATAAATTACTAGAAATTCTTCTACGAATTACACAATTGCATGTTTTTGCTAGTTGCTGATTGACTATAACACATAGGGCAACTCGCGCGTTCCAAGAAATCAACTTGTAGGTGACAACTCACCAACTAGTAAATTAGTAATCAGTTCTACGATTAATATAGGAAATAATTATACCTCAAGTGTACTTGCGTACAAGTAGGAACAATGTTGTTAAATAATTTTGCAAGTTGTTAATTGACTGTAACTTAATTAAGAGTGTACCAATCATCAAGAATCTTAAAGAAATAATGAGGCATCAATAATGGAGGACGACGGACTTTTCTCTAATGTCTTCTCTTCTAATGCTCCTTCTAAATTAACCGTCTTCAGAACAATCAATTTCAAACCAGTTTTTAACTACCAGCTGATGGTGAAATTAATAGAGATACATGCTAATGATGATTTCATTCCGTGTCCACTCAAAACAATGAAGTACGTACCGGTGCTTATTTTTTGAAAGACAAAGTATATTGATACTATATACTAGTACAACTCAAATGATTTTGTTTCTTTTCTTTTTGTTTTGTCAAACGATATAACTCGATCAAAAATGAAATGAGGTGTTGAGGAATACAAAACTGAAAGATAAAAAGAAAAAAGAAAATTCAAGATTAAATAATATTCTTTTACTTAAACCATGACTATTAGAAGAGAATTCTACGATACATATATGTATGTCATTTAAACATTTACATAGATGACTCATTGTGGTAACATGAGTTATCTTTTGTGTAATCTTATGTAAAAAACTATTACATATCTATCTTCACCAGCAACCCACACATGACCTTAGACAGCAACAACAGGCCCAATGAAAATGCTAGGATGAATGTTTTCTGAGTGTTAGGGATTGACAACTTGTTATCCCAACTGTACTGATAATCAAAAATCACACTGAAGACAATGCTTTGTTTACCCAGTGAAAACCTCAAATCGAGGTTAAAAACACTGCGGGGCTCTAACTCTTGAGAGCCCAAAAGAAGTAACCAATCCATAATAGCGAAGAATAAGTTTCGTTACAAACTTAAGTAGCACTAGCCTCGTCTACAATCAATAGACTAACTAGATGATATGTTTATCTTGAATATGTTTAGTCTTCTTCACTTAGATTCAATGATCAATCTTCTTGCATCACGGACTTCTCCACTGATCTCGAGAGAACTATGCAAGAGTATGAATGATGAAAACACTTAACAAGGGACAAGTGTTTCAAATGAAGTTTGTAAGAAACTCTCTAGCTAAGCAAGAAACACAATAATCTCACACAAGAGCTCTAAGAAACCACGATCACTTTTTTAGAACTATATGGAGGAAAACGATTCCTATTCAATCAATGTTTCTAACCTAATTGACTCCTATTAGGAAAAAAACGTTTTAAGAAAATATTGTCAATTAGATTAAACTGATCCCAAATCAATTAGGATTGATACACTTCAATAGTACGAATTAACCAGCTGGAAATATCTTTGCAAAATAATATTTAAATAACCAGAAAGATACTTTCCAACTGAGGACGACCTAAAATCCAGGACATAGACGGGGATTCTAACACATGTTGCAATCCCAGTGCATATGCAGACACAAGAAATGCATTTACCTGAGACGTCTCTGAGATCAGTATTGAGGCCCTTTTTCAACTTCTACAAGACGAAATGAGATAAAATACTTCGCATGCTTTGTACGGGAATGCCAACAACCAATACGTACAAAATCTTGTACTTCCAATCTCTCCCTTTGGCATTCCTATACCTAATCTACTCAAACTCCCCCTCAACAAATACATGAGATTCATCACATTTCATCAGCCATAAACCTTTCCTGAAACTTAAAGGAAAATTGTTCCTTTCCTTGTGCACACCAAACATAGGAAAGGAATAACTTTCCTTTCCCAAGCCCTTAATTCTGTGAACCAAACGAGGCCTTATCACACACACTTTGCGAAAAACAAGATTTAATAATTGCAACAAGGTTTACGCAAAGCACAGAAATCCAACAGTTAACAAGATGTCCAGAACCATAGAAAATAAAGATGTCCAGACCATAGGCATAAGAGAAAAATGAAAATAAAGATGTTCAAATAGATTATTGAAAATACCAAGTAGAAAATGGTAATTGGAAGGTCCAGTCGCAAGTCAAGACCATAGCCTATAAGTGGCTAAGTTCACTTGATAATACCTAATTGCAAACTAGCAACAGACCATCTACCCAGCAAACCGTAAACAGCAATTTGAGTATCCAAGGCGACAAAGTTTTGATAAACGTCCAGCCACCCCAGTGCAGCCCCCAAAATCGCCGATCAATCCGGCACATTACAACCCTTCCCCAATACCATAAACTGCTACCTCACAGCTCCAACCACCCCTCAAGTTCTCCATCGCAGATAGAAATTTAGATCACAAGAACCATCACCACATGCAGTAATTCTAAAACTAGAAGAGTGCCAGCAGAACACCACCCCGCCAGAAGCCAAACCCCAGTCAACGTCTAATGACAAGAGAATGGAGATGATGAGTGGCTTATTATCACAAATGGTACCTGAAGTTATCTTCTATTTTATCAATGGTACCTGAACTTCAATTTTAATCACAACCAGTACCCGAACTTTCCAATTTCATTAGGTAATCTTCGATCACTATTCCGGCCAAAAAAAGCCAAATTCAAAAAAAAAAAAAAAATTAAGTTCAAGGCAAGACTATATTACCAAAAAATCATCACTATATATGATTGCAACCCTTGAAATCATCAAAAATCATCACTATGATTATAACTAGCAACCGTATATGCTCAGTTTAAAAATTTAGCCCTGTAATGATCAGGTGCGATATACTCCACTGTCACAATCCGATCCTCAAAAACTCGTCCATGTAAACAATGTGCTGCCATCCAAGAGGCTTCTGATCTCCCAAACTCCACAAAGACACACCCAGGCTCGAATATGCTTCCAAGATCAAAATCATTATCCTTCCCATTATGCTGATCCTTGGTTCCACTCTCCAGAATAGAGTCTGTTTCTGTTCCCACATTGTCATCTGTTCCAGCAAAAGTCTGTTGTTTCTTACCATCAACTTCCTCTATAATAGAACTCTCTACTGTTGTAACTTCAGGAGTTTTATCATCATAACACTCTGACGCATCTTTCATGCTGTTTGGCAGGTTGGTGAGTTCTTCAGGTTCGCTATTAGGTAAGTCATTGCTTCCTTGGATTTCAATATCTTTATCTGGTTGGCCCATTTGACATGACTTGTCCTCTACAAAATCACCTGCTGGTTTATCATAACCAAAGCAATTACTTTCTGGGACTTCATCTTCTTTAAGTTCCCCTGTAAGCTTCACTCCACTCGTTTCCTTGCCGTCATTATCAATATGTTCGTCCAAAGTCTCTGTTTTTGCTGCTTTTTCTTCAGAACATAAATTTTGCCAGTGCCCACCAGATTCTGCATCATTGACAGCTTCACACGCTCTAGTGGTGACAATGTGATTGTTTGCATGCTTGACAATCTTTACTGATTTAACCATGCCAAACCTACAGCATTGAAGTCTTTAAGATTAAATCAAGTATCGCTAAAAAAAAAACAAACAAACAAAAAACCAAAAAGACGGAGTCAAAAGGTGAAAGTTAAATTTCTCAGGGACCTGGCACATTCTAATCGCACATCTTCCAGAACTTCTTCAATCTCTTGTTCAGACAGTGATGACATGTGCTCCAGATTGAACTAATTCACAATGTGGAAAAAAGGATCATAAGTGATCCTGAATAAACTATGCATTTTACTATTCAATATTCAAGTGATGCCATTTTTACTAAGCTTTTCCTTGGTCAAAGGACCCAAAACTGGGGATATCGATTCCTTATATGTATATACTTCTATATTAGTATATGTATGTGCGTGCGGGCGTATGGCAAGCGCAAAATATATAATCTGATGGTAAAAGTTTCAATACTTTCCCCTATTGGTGGGGAAAAGGAGAGAAAAAAAAAAGACAACTACCATAAATAAAGAAATTTATGATCAAATACAAAAGACCTTACCACATTTCTAAGCTTCAGGATATGTGAAGGTTGTTTGAGAAGTGGCTTTGCATGTTCTGGGATCTCATAGAGTGATGCATTTCCACTATTTACCTAGCATATGTTAGTTCTTCCATCAGTAAACATCTCTATGTAAATCACTGGACACAGATAAATCAACGTTTAAGGAAGAAGGGTGGTATTAGTACCATGGATGATCCACTACGAATTGCCTGAACCACAGTTAGCACTCTCCCTCCTAATTTTATACCATTCAGACCCGCACAAGCTTTGAGAGTAACTGACTGGTCGACATACTGATGCAACATCCAGAAGTCATCGAGGTTAATAAAAAGGAGAGAAAGAATATTTAATCTACAAAGATGGAAGAAACATGAAGAAAAATGGGTGCAGCATTACAATCCAAAATGAACAATGGTAAACAATATAAATGTAAAGGAACAGATGTTTCTCTACCAAATGTGTCATATAGTAATCAAACTAGAAACAGATCTGTAAGCAAAATTAAGTACATTAACTTGCGAGTGCGCAAGTGCACACACACTAACACTGACCTCTAAAATGAGGACTTTCAGATCAACACTTGGATGACTTGTTTATTTAACTAAAATTTGAAACGTTCATCCAACAGTTGATTTGAAAGTCCACATGGAATCCTTATTTTAAACTCCTCACTAGAGACTCCCTATATAGTAAGGATAAAGAAAACCATAGTACTGTAATAATAAAAGTGAAAATAAAACCAACAGCAACATGAGAAAGTCGGAAGATGTAGCAAGCATATACAGCCTTACAGAGAATTTACCAGAAACTGAAACCCAAAAGAGCTGTAAATGTTCCATTACCTCTAGAAAAGCACATGGTCCATTAAGTTCCTCATTGGCCTCAAAATGGTATGCCTTCAAAGGTCCAAAGACACTAATGATTTCCAGAAGCTGAAGAAAGTAGCATAGAAAGGTTAGTCACTAAAGTGGTAGATGAGCATAAAAAAAGAAGAGACATACAGATAGCAGATGAGATTTTGGTGGAGAAATAACGCAAAATGATTCATAAGCATTGTGTGTATATATATATATATATACCATTTCTGAGGAAAGAGCCTTCGATATCCCACCAATGAAAATCTGCATTAATACAGGAAAATGAAAAACATGAAAGTTCTGGATATCAACAAGGGCAAGTGCATCTCACATTTCACATACAGTACAGACTCACTGACTCAAACAACAAGATAAACATTTGACACTTTCTAGACTATGATAGGGATTAGTAGGAAAAGTCAATAAATAACAAACACATACGGGATGAGTAATGTTAATCCAGAGATATTCCTCAATACTACTGGTTATAGTGGAGATGATCAACGTTCCCTGAAGTGTGTTTGTACAACTCTTTAGGGAAGGCCACAGGCTGTCTTAACATATTATACCTTTTGTACCCAGACAAAACATTGGAGTTTACTAAACTCAAGTACAGTACCTCTTAGAATCACCAAAACTCATTCAATAATGATCTTAATCATGCATAACCAAAATAGCATGGACGTTTCAAACTTACCAGAATTTAAGGGGGTAAGCAAGAACTTGCATGATATTTTAAATAAGTAAACTTTTGAGGTAGATTTTAATCTATAACAAGCATATGTCCTATGTTAGGTCAATATCATCAATCTTTATCCTGAAAGAAGTAAATATACTAATGCAATATAAGATAACATAACCTTATAAACCTAAAGAAAACACTTCCCATGTTAAAAGTTTTTATGACAATAGTTCTCTTAATTTAGTAACAGTTTGATTAGCTTAATTATTGTTGCGAGTACCAACAATTCCTTGCTCTGTTGTTTATAACACATCAATCTTTTACCTTTAGAGTAGTACATTATGAGACCACGTAACTAAAATCATTTTCCACTATACTGAATTTATGAGTCAAGTCTAAACACAAAGGTCAAAACTGAAACTTTTGGTAAGAGAAGTTAACTATGCAATTACTATGTCATGTTTCACCAATGTACCTTGTTAGGAGAATCGTTCACAACATCACTTACTGTCTCAATACTCTCAGCTGCAGCCACTGATTTCTCGGGGTCACCAGTCTGCATGAAAATAGCAACTGTCTGAAAACCTGCTCCATGGATGGTAAGCACAACATACCTCAGATTTGGCAAAGCAGCAGTAGATAGTAGTTCAACCAAAAACAGTTCATGTTTACAAATAGGCACTGAATTTTAGGAATTCAAACATTAAATTATTGGAATCAAAGCTTCTGATTTTACTATGGTCTCTTCATTAAAAAGGCAATGGTCATAAGAAAATATATAAAATCAATTACTGAGAATAAAATAAAAATCAACATGGAATTATCTCTAGCATATATTTCACGAAACTACAAAATCTTTGACACTAAGTAGCATTTTCATCATGTAGTAATTCTTCAATCAGAAAATGTAATCATCCCATCAAACAATTGAAAACTGGTCAAAAGAATCTATGCCAGGTTGAATTCCTTAAATATATCTTCTAACCTAGGTCCTCAGCTTTCTAGTCAGATAATGAATACGATGAAACCACGGACTTCCAAAACTTTAAAAATAACAGGTATCAAAATGCCATTGGATGTTTATAATTAAATGAGAGCTAATTTCAGTAAATGATAATTAGTAATAAAAAAATTAGATTATATTATATTATAAACCCCTCGGGCTTTTAAGGAGGTGCTTCAAGTCTGTATCTTTGGATGATGTAGCCCATAGGTTTCACAGGTAAAGACTACATGGGAAGATAAACTGTTCTTGCAGAGAGCATAGGATAAAAGGCAACACTGACAAGGATGAGTCATTTTATTAGCAAGAAGGCAACACATAAGAATCACCGTGACCATGTTAGAAGACATAAGATCAGACATGTAAGGTACTAAAGAATTACAACAAACCAGTAAGTGAAGACAGGATGAAAAAAAAGGTGGCTTTTTTTTTATAAAAAGAAAAAAATTAATAATAATAAAGAAAATGAAGTGGTTAACCAAAGAAATGATTTCGTAGATCATGCATCAAACAGATAACATCAGACTACTAACAAGAAACTTGAAACAGTAAAAAGCATGCAAGGTAGGAAAGAAAAAGGTTAAAATTATGATTCTTACAGCAACGTCAACAAAGTCCTTAGGGCGCCTGATTTTGAGAATAGAACCAAAGAATGAACTGCCATCAAATGACAGAGCAGCCAAAGCATCTTGAGGTGTAAGAAACTCCACAAGAGCTTGCCCCTTCTCTTTGTTAATCTGAAGTTAAAACCAAATAGTTAAGGCATTCCTCATTTCTGACTCATATCCAAATTTATTACAAGGATCAACTATGCATGCTCAGAAATAATATGAACTTACCACACAACTGATGCAGGGTTGTGTTCCTTGAATATGATTCACGCCCGAAGACAACAAAAATTTATTAAGAGATTCTACCAAAGTGTTTTCAGAGGTTGTAGAGGGAATATTTTCTACATGAAGCCTCCTCATACGCCGGGTAGCTTGTGTTAATTGCACGGAGTCAACGGAAGCATTCTTCTTAGTCAATATAGAATTGGGAGAAACTCCAGGAATAGATGTTGTGGCGGTTGAGGCAACAGCAACAGCAATGGTCATCCCATGTACATTTGAGGACACATTACTGTTTGATGACTGAAAACGAGAAGCAACCAAACTAGATAATGCCTTGTCAGTTGATGCATGGGGGAGATCCCACCTGGCATTTTTCTTTTCAGGTGAACGATCGGGTGGGGATGGAGTCTTAATAGCAGATTCAGTCCTTCTCTTCCTAGGGGAATAGCCACCAAGTCTATTCGCAGACTCACCATGTCGCTGATAGTGGCTGCTTGAGCCATTAGTAGACACTCTGCTACTATCAATATCCAAATGCTGTCTTCCAGACCTATCTTTGGGAGAATAAGATGATATAACGCTGCGAGGCCCCAAATTATTTAATGTATGTTTGTGTGCCCTTGGTGACCGAGAACTTAACCTATGTCTATCCACGCAGTCTCTACTCCTTGATCTTCCCCTTTTGCGTCTTGATTCTTCAAAGCGTGATTTTGATGATTCTGTCCTCTCCTTTCTCTCTGAAATTTCTAAAGCGCGAAGCTTTCCTGAATCATGTTTCTTTGCAGCAGTTCTGTCTCTGATTTTGTCATCATTTTCGTGTTGGTATTTTCTCTTGGTTTCTCTTTCATGTTCTCCTCTACTTTGGTCCAAATGTCTTTCTTTTCTTGTTGAATAATCTCTTGACTGCTTCTTTACAGACTCATCAATTGAGTCCTTGTCCGTTTTCCTCCTACCATGTACTTGTTTGTCAGTTTTGTCTCCTCTAGCTTCACTTCTTGTATCTTTTTTTGGCTTATCCTTCAAGCTCTCCGACTCATTGCTTCTTCTAACTTTCCCTTTAACAACATCATCTTCCGTTTTAGTACTCTTAGAACTATACGTTTCTTTCTTTCTGGAGCTTTCCTTCACTCTCTCCTCCGACAAAGGCTTTTCAACAACAGGGGCCAAATCTTTATGCCGTCTCTCACTCCTTTTGGATTCAAAAGCCTCTGAAACATTTTCGGTACTACCTTCCCCAGGCACATCCCCTAAATCAACCGCTTCTGCCACAACATTATCACACAACTTCTTATCCTTCCTCCTAAGCATAATCTCTTCATGGCCGAAAGGCCTTGTCCTAGCGGCACTTTCTTCATCGTGGTCATGCACTTTCTTTTCATGCCGCCGACTAGATGATGTGCTCATCGTTGTAAATGCAATACAACGAAAACCGAGGTTCTAACTGAACAATTGAAAACAGTTACCAGTAAGGAAAGAGCTCAGTTTCTACCTCATTTTCTATGGTGTGTACATCAAAGTAAGTATCACTGCACCAAGAAACACAGAGCATTTGAGCTTAGTAAAAAAGCCATGTTTCACAATCAAATTCCAAAGAAGCAAAAATTGAATCCAATATCTTGAAATTCTAAATGAAACCCAAGAAAGCTGAAACCTCCGGTTCCCAATTACAGGAACAAGATAGGGTAAAGTTCAAAGACCTATATAAATGAATGGAAAAGAAAACGAGGAATAACTTGTATAAAGATCTGTTCTTGAAAAAAAGGAAGAAGAAGAAGAAGAAGAAAAGCTTGTACCTTTCGGGGGCGAAGATCTGGCGGCGAAGTTGGGAAGAGTAGGTGAACAGTTGTGAAGGGTTTAGCGGGAAGAAGAGGAGGAAGAAGAAGAAGCGGAAGTGGTGTGCTTTGCTTTGGTAGAAGT